>JAUZNK010065906.1:0-14458 GCA_035046665.1 Euphysa ruthae
TGTGTGTTTGTATGTATGTGTGTTTGTGTTTGTGTTTATGCGTGTGTTTGTAGGTGTGTGTATCTGTATGTATGCTTATGTATGTTTTTGTATTTATGTGAGTTTGTGTGTATGTGTGTCTGTGTGTGCGTGCATGCATGTGTATGCACGTGTTTATGTATGAATATAAATAATTTTAAATTCAAGTATCACACACTTACACTTAATTTGATTTTTGATATATTGATCTTTTGTAAATAAAATACAGCTTATGGAAAAATTTAAGGAACAATGGAAAATCCCCATCAATTAAAATTTTTTAGGTTAAGAATTTTTAGTTTGATTGTTGATTTCTAAATTTTTCGAAGACAGTTGCAAGTAGAGCAATCAATCCAGTAAGAGGAACTGGAATTTTATGTACTCGGGCCAGTAATTTTAGTAAAACATTTCATTTTTCAGTTGGATTTGCAAAGCCAGGGGATGATTTCTTAGAAAACCTCAAACATCCAGAAAGAATGATTGGAGATATACATACTTCTGCTAACTCCTCTTTATTGCAAGAAAATACTTTATTTATTTTTTTTCCTACAAGTCGGTATGTACATAAGTTTTTGTGTCAATATAATGTATGATTTTATATATTAAGTTGGTATTTTTGTTGTGCTTGAATGAGTTATGTGAGTGTAGAGAGTAAAGAGCGGAATGCTGATTGCATGGTTGTTTGTTTACAGCAATATGGTTCTTCAAAATTTAATGTTGAATGATGATACATAGCATTTTACGAAGTATGTTTTGACTAAAATATAATAAAGGAGGTCAGTTTATTGAAAAATATAGAATTTGCTTTGTTTTATGGAAGGTGTGAAGTTGTCTATTCAACAAAATATATTTTTAAATGTGTAAACCTTTTTCTTTTCTTATATTTTAGTATTCGAATTATAGTCTGCAGAATTGTATCTTCACCATATTTTGATAATCTTTTTCTGGTCTTGATTTTAATGAGTAGTGCATTGCTAGCATTTGAAAATGTGACTGACCCAGTTAATATTATTAACAAGGTATGCACTATTTTATTTACACCAGTAATCCTAAGCTTAAACTCAAACCATCAGCTTCTTTTATCTGGGACTTGATTACATTTTGACTTCCAATTAAGAATGAGGATATATTCTCAAAGGAGATAAAAAGCAAGTTTGATATTTTACTCAGAATTTTATATAGACGGTCTGGCCTGACATTATTCTTGCAAAAAACATGATTTAGATATAATTCCTACAATATTGAGGTCCTTTATTAGAATAATCTTTATGTGATTTTTAAGCCTAATAAACCTTCTCGTATAACACTTAACTATCGAGTATCATAAAAATATCCTTTCATCTCAAATCTTCATTCTTCTCTAATCTTCATTCTTATAAATGTGGCCACCCCTTCATTTCCAGAAAAGTTACTTCTTAGAGTAAACATGAAAACAGTAAGAATAAAACACTCTCTCTTAAGTAAAGCAAAGTAAATTTTTTAACTTTTTTTTTTGCAGTGCTTTATTTAGTTAGTTTCAAATCTACTTTTCTTAAAAATTTTAACTTATTTTGCTGATTTTATAGGATTTATAGGATTTATGTATATCAAGAGATTAAGCATTTTTGACATCGCTCAAGCCCAGATTTCTCTGCAATAAATCTGTCATCATTGTGTCTTTCTGGGATTTCTTCTGGGATTGGGTTTTAGAAGTATTATGTTTACATGTTCTTACTCAATTATACTCCATTTTCTCCAAGTGTCCCAAAAAACTCCACTTCCTGATCTGAATAGTATCTTTGATGCTGTGAATATGTAGTCTACATTTTACTTCATTTGAACTTTTTCTGTCTTATGCTGAAATAACACATCCAACTAACCATTCTCATATCATTATTTTCTAATCGATTAAGATCTATCAGCTTAACTGCACATGTCTAATTTCTTTAAAACACAATTCTTCTGACATAAACTTCTGACATAATCCTTCTGACATAAACTTCACACAGCTTACTCCTACCTAGATAAGCAAAACTCTAGTTAGCAGAGGAAGTAACTTTTTAATTTTTTTCGAGCGGAACTTTTCCTAAAAATAACATTTAATAACACTGCTATAAGAACCAAACCATCTGTATGCAGTAACTTCCATAGATATTCTGTTTTGAACTCCATTGAAAATGTCTCTAAAACCAAAATAAACAACAAAAGAGTAAGAGCCGAACCCTAAAATTACACTAAATTCTTTACTTAGTGAATCATTAACCCTAACATGATTCCTAGTATTTGTGTACATAGATTGTGATATAATAACTAGCCACTCGTCTACATCTAATTTTCTCATAGCTCACCAAATTACCTTTCGTAGCACTCTGTCAAATATTTTTTTTAAACTTAGGCAAAAATTAGATTCTTCTTTTATCTGAAATATTTACTTGTGTAAAAATATTTCATCTGTTATACAACGATCTGAGACTAAATCAAACTGTATCTTAGTTAAAAATTCTTTCTCTAAGTAACTTATCTGTCACTTTTTTGATATATAACCAAGCAACTTCAATTTTCTATAGTCACTACTTTCTAGAGAATCACTCTTACCTTTAAAGCAATTAATGATAGCACATGAATGCCACTCTTTTGAGATAGCACTATCTTTCATCATCAGGTTGACTAGATTTTTAATAAGATTAACTCTGGTACCTTCTGACGTTTTTACCATTTCTCCAAAAATACCTAATAATCTTCAGCCTTACAGCCTTCTCTACCCATTCTGTCTTAATTTGACAAACTATCCAAAGCTTATTCAAACTTCATTGATTTGGTCTTTTCTTCTCAGTACATCTGCAAGTCAACTCCTGTTTCTGATTTTGCCTATACTGATGTATAAGCATGACACTAAGATTCTAAATAAATATTTTTATCACCATCTTACTTCCATTCTTTCTTGAATCTCCTCTTTTTACTTTTAAAGTATTCCACCTCACCCTTCCATCATTAGGTTTTCTAATGTCTTGGTGAATATGTTTTCTACATATAGGTATTATCAGTGATAGAAAATAGTTTATCTATCTTATAATCTATTGATTCATATTTATCAGCCTAATCTGCCTCTTACTGAATGATGTGATGAAAACCACCATGCCCGTTGCTGTTCTAAACTGAAATAATCTTCCTCTAACCATAGTCTGTGTCCACACCTACATGATTTTTTAACATGACTATTAAAATTCTGATTCAAATTCTCATAGTCCAAAACAACAAAGTAAAATCCGTGAGGAGTTACATGAAGTGGACCTGCATTATTATCTTCAAGCTTTTTATTTTCGTTGTTTGAAAAATTAAATGTTTTGGTCTTCTAACTTGTCTTGAGAAATGTCATCTCAAAGCTTTCCACGTCACCATCCATTACAATTAAAAATTGTCACAATGTCTTTCCTATATACAATAGAGGATGATGTTACTTCCAATAGCAGGTGACTGCATATCACTTGGTTATGATTTCATCTTCCAACACTGGTGGACACAGGCTTTTCTGAGTTGAAATAAACTGTAACTTTATGACTGTTTCTCACCTTGCGTCAGGATTGAGCAATATTCTCTCTCGACGAGTTGTAATCTTTCACTCGAGTCACCGATTGATAGTCTCTCTATCTTTGTTGAGCCGAAATAATCGTGACGTAATGGGCTGTATGCCCTGTTACATCTTTTTTCTTGCACCAATCCACAGCTTGTGCTAACTGGGCGTTCTTCTTTTCACTTGCTCTTCTTGCAACAACAACCTTTGTCTGATAACTAGGATTTAGTCACAACTTCAAGCTCACTCTCAATTATTTGAAATTAACATAGTCACAAAAAAATATTAAAACCAAAAAAACTATTTAGGCAAAACTAATATAAAACAAGAAAATTTGTCATGTTTTGGTATTATTTAATCATTTGAGTGTAAATGTTATATATCAGGTGTGGTTTTTGGTGTCCCTTGCATGTGATTTTTGTAGTGCTTTGAATACTTCTATTAGATATAAATTTGTAATCACATGGGTACATCACAGGTAATTCCTTAAGACTTTCACATTCCAAAAATTGAGTACTTATTGTATTTTGATAAGAAAGATATGTAACGATTTTTTTATGTCGTTTTTGGGGTCCCCGGAATAAAAAAGAGGGCATAATAATCAAAATAACATGCTGGGAATAAACTCTACCATTGGATTGTATCTATAAATCTTAAAAAAATTATTTTATATCTTTTGACGCGATACTAGGCCAAAAGAAAAAACATGTGGTTTGTGGGGTCCATACACCTGTAAGTCTATTGCTGTTCATCATAAAACTTTTCCTTATTTTCCTCACTGAACCCAGATTGAGGTGCATAAACTGGCACAGAAATGATGATCGTATTAACTATCAAAAACTTGATAATCTTAGGGCCTGTTGCTTGACAGCAATTCATTTTCTATTCTTTTCAGTGCTGGAAGTGCACCTATCCTCCATATCCATCATAGAAAAATCTTATATGATTTGTAATTTCTTATAAAATCTTTTAAGCCACTCTCGACCTAATTTCTTAGCAGCGCACTCATAATCTAACTGTTTAACTAATTCATCTGATAAACTTGATAGTGTGCCAACACTAACAGTAGCTTTCCTCAACCTTAACCTTTACATTGTCTTTCTTGTGATGTGATAGCTATTTAACGGCCTGATAATGTTCACACCGCACATCTCCTCTATTGTACATGACATGGAATCATATTTTAATTTTGCCTCAATTTTCTACAGTGTTGAACATTTTACTTCTTATATTTTTTTCATGTTGGTCCAATGGAAAATGTTACTTGGCTTAAAACAGGTCAGATTTTGAAGAAGAAAAGAAAAACAAAAATGCTGAAGCTTTTTTTTTTGATGCTAGGAAGTCATTAATGCATTTCTGGTATTTAAAATTTTGATAAGACTGAAGTCAGTTTTTATAGATTTGATCATATTTTGAATATATTTTTTCTGATACTATACATTAATTTGTTTATCTGATCACTATCTTAGTTCTTTATATAAGAAAAACCGAAAGTCGGTAAAATATATATTTTGTCCAAAGTTTAGGAAATATTGAAAATTCAACTAACGAAAAAGGTTTTCACCGGTAAGCCATTGTACAAAAATGCTTTTAACCAGACATTTTTTTTAAAAAGATTTTCTCAACAAAATTTTCCTTGCTGTATTTCATTAAAAGGAATGTGAACATACCTTTACAGAGTGGATGTTTGAAAACTATTGATACACTCTTGATATGTGTAAAAAAAAATTATTCTTTTTATTTAGATCTTGACGTGTTTTGACTATGCCTTCACTTCATTATTTACAGCGGAAGTTATCCTAAAGGTAATATAATATGATGTATGCAATAATCAAAAACTCTCAATACTGATTTATAAGGGGAGTAATATAGAAGAGAAAGGTGAGCGTGGTTGAAAAATATTATATCAAGTAGATAGGCTAATATTGGTTTGGTTTATATGAAGGAAGCAAAGACTAAATTTACTTTTGATAGTTGATTGAGGTAATTAAAGAGCTGACGCTTGTTCAACTGAATTCAAGAGTGTTTAAATGGGACGTATATTTTATATGCGATACTATTTTAGTTATGATGTTATAAGATAAGCTTTGCAAGAAACGACAAGGATTTCAAGTTATAGCTGATTAGAATATTTGTCAATTAATGAAACCACAAAATTGATAAAAATGTTATTCTGCTTTAAGATTCTTGTTCATTTTTAGATGAAAGTTTGTTGGAACAACTGTTTACAATAAGTTTAATGGTTGCCATCTGATATCCTTTGTATATCTAATATAGCTCTAAGTAAATTTTTGTTTGATGCTTTTCTGTTCTTCTTATTATTATTTCTTTTTGTGTATCTCATGGAAAAAAATTTTTTTTTTATAATCCAGGCTCTCAAAACTGTTATTAAATATTTATGACTTTCTCATGTGCGGCACAGTCATTAGTCAAAGCTTAGCACTTATTATATAAATGTCACAGACTTGGCAGTTTTGTTTTTAAAATTGAATAAAATTTTTGTTATTTAAAATTGATCCATAAAAAGGAAATTTATGTAAGTTTCTTTTTGAATTTTCTTATTGGTATTAACAATATTATTTTTTTATTTTATTTAGATTATTAACTATGGATTTATTTTGCACAAGGGATCATATTGCCGTGATGGCTGGAATTTTGTTGATATGCTAGTTGTTATTTGTTCTATTGTATCTCTTGTTCTCAGGTAACTTCTTAAAAATTTTGAGATTTATTTAAATGATTTTTTATTTTGAGGCTAGTGTTATTATGAATTGTTTATTTCCATTGGATATATGAGCTTGGGCAGGAGAGGTTTTTTTTACTCAACAGGTGAATTTAACAAAATTTCAGAGCAAGGTGCAAAGTTAGTGCTTCATTTTTTTTGTTTTATTGTGGCGTATCGATAGATGAGTGGTAAACTTCTGAAATTAAAGCGGTTTATTTGATTGAGTTTTAAGGGCAACTGTTGCATGAATTATGTTTTTTTTTTAGCTTGTTATGTACAGAAAAAAGTTGCTAGTATCTGAGAAAATTTTTTATCTACTTAATATTTTTCTTTTGACAAAGATGTTATTCTGGTTTGTTTAGTTTCTGATTGTGTGTTTTTTTCTCTTTTTTCTTTCTGCAAATTTAATTTTACTGGGATTAAGGTTAGCTTTGTAAAATTTATTTATTTGATTTTAGGTTTACTAGTGTAACTAGGCTTTTTGAAAAAAAAAATACTACTGATAATTAAAATACGCAAAGTTTCTTAAATTTTGGTAATTTTCAAATGAAGGCCCAAATATCGATTAGTTTGGTTGATGTTGATGTTTTTCCATTCAAGATTTTTTCTTGATTTAATTATATGATGTTTGTTTATAAGAATTTCAATATTGATAACACCTTTGACTATAACAAATATTATTAGAGTCGTCAAGATGATACAGAGACATATTTTATAATTGTGCGCAATCATATTTATGTTACTGTAGTTATGTTTAAACCTTTCCTGTCTCAGCTTAATTCGACAGTATGTCTCAACCGAAAATAATGTCTCCAGACCTAATTTACTTAAATGGCTATAAAAACTGAACTGCTAAAGATCTAAAAAGTTATGGCTAAATTTTTACCAGTTATGTGACCAAAATCTCAGACTTTTTTTTTTGAAAAATCCAAAAAATTAACTTTGAATTAAAAAATAAGTATGGAAGATGTTATTCATTCCTTCATCTTGATAGGCAATGTAGACAAACTATATACAAAACATACAAAAAAAAACTTCAAGTCAAAACCTTCATCAGAACCTAAAATACTCCAGCTTGCCTAAAACTGTAAAATTAAGGAAAAACAAAGCGATGAGCGTAAGACTGACAAAATTATCTACATAAAAATTAACTCCTGCATTCTTATTGAAAACAAAATTCTTATCACCATTCTCTATTGCAGCAAATGCAATGTTACTCTACACTATCTCATCGACCACTGATCATTCTTTTTTATAAGAAAGTTTTAAGGTATAGGTTCCACCATGGAATCTTAGCTTTGAAGCCGTATAAAAGTATCTTTATTTCTAGAACCTTGTTTAGATTTTGTCAGAAGAATTATATTGCCTTAATAATTCTGATGCAGTTTGCTCAAAAACTCAATTCTTAAAAACTGTTTCAGTAGAATTCATCCATGATAAAATTGGATTTATTGTTTTAAAAAGCAAAAAAAGTCAATATTTATAATATTTGGTGAAACTATTTTATTTTTTGATTAGTTGCATGTTTTTATAGCCACAAAGAAAATGCCAATCCTAATGCTAAAGGCGTTGTGAGAATTTTAAGATTGCTACGTGTTATGCGTCCTTTAAAATCTATAAACAAACTACCCAAACTAAAAGTAAGTTATTTATATTATTATTTATATTATTGTTTATATTTAATATTATTAATTAATGTTATTAATTTTATTATTCACGAGTTGCCGAAAGCCAAAAGCTCAACATATTATTTTTAAATTTGTTTAAATCGTTATTTTGTTAAATCAAAAACGTCAAGTAAAATTATTTTAATAAAATATAATTATCTTTTTTTTTTTTTTGCATAATTTTTCCCATGAAATAAAATTTTAAATATTATGCACAAATTTTTTAATGGCAGTGAATTGATTTTCTTTCATATTTTGCAAATAAAGTAGCAATATGATAGAATTATTTTAGAATCTTTAGACTAATGGATAAGATATCATGCAGGAACCCTGTAAGGATCTTCATGTTTAGGTGATATATGTTTTTATTTTGCTTTTGATATTTCCATTTAAAGTTTATGGAAATTTGCTGATTGTAATCATATCCAATTATTTGTTTTTATTTTGCATCTGGTATTCTAATGTATGGTATTTTTTTTTTTGATGTAGGCAGTGTTCCAATGTATGGTATTTTCTTTGAAGAATGTCTTCAATGTGCTGATGATAGCTTTTCAATTCTATGTTATATTTTCTATTATTGGAGTTCAACTTTTTATGGTTAGATTTTTTTTTTCTTGTTTTTCATCTTCATTTTCAATAGTGTTTCTTTTGATATAATCTAAGCAAACCTCCTCTTTAAATTTTTGATTTTTTCCTTGAGATTTGGAATTTTTAAAGTTTTCAGTTGCCTAATTTTTTTTTTATTAAACATTTGCAAAAACTTTTTAAAAGAAAAGTTTTTACTGCTTCCATATTAGAGGAAAAATAAAGCAGAAATTTGTTAACTTATTGTTATCTCCGTTCTTACCTTACCAAATGATTTTTTGATTGGTAACACTTGATATTTGAGTAGATTTTGGTTTAGATTTTCTCTTTCTTTTATATTCCAGGGAAAGTTTTTCTACTGTACAGATGAATCAAAATTATATGAAGCGGAATGCCAGTAAGGGTTCTTAACCTAATTTAAATCCTAATATTTGTATATTGGTGGAATATCACTATTTATTGAAATTCAGGTTGAAGGTTAATTTTCTATTAAATTACTTTTCATAAAAAGAATGAATGTTTACTTCTGATATTCTTTGTATTTAGTGTTTCCTTTATAATGGTAAAATAAAAATTTTTTTTATCAGCAATGTCAAATTTCTTTGAATTCGCCCTATGCATGATTGCTGGTTCTGGCCCCCTGCCCCCAATCTTTATAATTATATATTATATTAATATCTGAATATATCAATATCTTTTTAGTTTTCTCTGAAATTTGAAAATTTTTTACGTTCTGCCGATCTCAATGAGATTGCCTCAGCTATTGTCCCTGCTAAGATAACTGTTGCCGTAATTGTTACAGGTTATGGGTAATTTTTACGGGTCTAAAATTATCAAACTGTTTAAGAATCATTATTGTTTTAAGATGCTTGCAGTAGTTATCTGAATATAATCTCACCCCCTTTAGTTTATGATTATTTTTTTTTGTACAGGGGAAATTATATCACTTTTACTGACCAAAATTACAATATTCCAGAGGTAAGTAAAATTTTATCATCCTAAACATATTTTTATAAGGCTTTGTGCTAGTTATATGGATATTTCTCAGGGGTATCTATTTATAATTTTTTCTTTTATTATATCTTTCAAGGTATTAATTAAAGGCAACAGTTAATCAAAAAAATTTTTTTAGGGTTTGCCAATTACATTACAAGGGTTTTTTATACATCTTGTTATTATATTTTTGAAGATTTTAGTTTTGTATAAATTTAGTAATGTGTAGCTTGACTTTTATCAGGAAAAAGCTCGTGAATGGAAACTTTTTGACTTAAACTTCAACAGTTTTGCATCTTCGTTAATCACATTGTTCGCTGCTTCTACAGGGGAAGGCTGGCCAGAGTAAGTTTTTATTTTTTTTTATTTTTCACCTATGTCAACAAGAGAAGTATAGCCAGAATATATTTGTTTTTGTAATGTATGCTGGTGTTTGGCTTCATCATTGGTATAAGTGATGTTTTGTTTCATCAAACAATATAAAAGTAACACCAGCTTTATTATCTCAGATCAGTGAAAATTTTTGCAGATGTGATACAATATATACGCATGATTTTAATAAGAAAATTTAGGTAAGAGAAAAATTTATATAGGTTAAAATTTTGTCATCAAAACTTTTCACTTGACACAATTTTTCCAACAGATACGGTTTTATTTAATTTGAGAAAGTATTGTCACATTTGAAAAGTTATTTCTGAGAATTTCAAGGCTGGTCTAATTATAGCTTTAGGGTAATAGAATAGAACAGGAAAAACGTTGACTTTAACTTTACTGGACTCCCAACAAAGCCGACGGAGTACTATGAATTCATCCATGTTCATTCGTTCTCAAAAAATGTTAATTATTTTTTTCCTTAAAATTGATGTTGGAATATCATAACGAAGATGGAGTGAAATTTATTTAAAATAAGGCTCCTATCATTTCAATTGAAAGAAGTTCTTAAAATGAAGTATGATCTAATTGATTTGCAGTTAGTTTCTAATGAATTGCTTGAAGAATCAAATTTACATAAGCACCATTGCTGCCATAGGCAAATTATCTTAAATATTGACAGCAAATTTTGATAAAGTGGAAGAGTTTCTTTGTGAGCTATGCGGTCATAAAGAGGATTTGACCAACTATGTCCGATACAAGCTATACATATCAACACATGGTTGTTTAGAAGCTAAAGTCATCCCACCTGCTCTGATAGCTGGACACTGCATTCATCAAGAGAAAGTTACCAAGCATATTGGGATCGAGATACAAATGGTTTAATCAGTATCAAATGGAATACAGTAAAGCTTACACCAGATGAGTTGGTCAGTGTATTGACAAATTATTGGTGTGCACTGATGCATGTTCTTAAAGAACTGTGAGAATATGAGGATTGTTGGAGAAGTCATAGAATTTGAATAAGAAAGTGATTCACATGATGATTGTTAACTATTAGAAAGCTACCGAAATGCAAATTTTATAACTAGCTATAAAAATAACTGATTTCATTTAATAGGTTTTCAATACACTGTGAAATGCAAAGAGTAAGGTAAAAATACGATTTTACGTATTGCTGACATAATCAAAAATAACAACATATTTCCAAAATAATAGATTCTAAAACGTTCATTGAAAGTTTGTGTATAGTTATGTAAAGTTTCAAGTGGACTGCTTATGCCAATTAAGAATTGTCTTGGAGGCTGATTCATCCTCCCAGTTTTTGCACCTCCAAAAAGGCCCTATAATTTATAATTTTTATATAATATATAATATAATTTTTTATGTCTACATTATTTTCAAGCCCTAAAGTAAAATAAACCTTATAGCTACAATATTTTCTGAAATCTGTATTTTTAAAAATGTTACATTTTATAGGTTACCTTTATAGTTTTCATCATTGCAGTCTCAGTGGCCTCAAAAAGTGGCCCTAATTTGGGCAAAAACTACCTTTATGCAAAAAATGTCATATAACTTGTAAAAATAGAGGGTGCAAGGATACCAAAACTGTTTAAGGTTTACTCCTTAGATGCCCATCTAACCCATGCTAGCATGGAAAATGGACATAAAACTATATATGAAGAAGAAGTGAGCCTAAACTCAAATTTTTGGGGTCTAGCTCATCGGCTATTAGTTTTTAATTATTAAATTTGGGTTTAATTAGTTTTTACGAACTAGAATTGTTTTTTCCAATCTGAGATAAAGATTAAAAAACAATAACAGCTTTTTTATTTGTTATTGTTCTAATTACTTTTAGTTTAATGACGTGACAGATTTTTGAAACAAATTCTTGTTAGCCAGAAATTTAAGGTAAATAATGCAAAAACATTGATTCATTGAAAAGAGATAAGTTTCATCTATAGACAGGTTAATTTGTATTATTTTTCCCTGGGCCGTTGCAAGACAGGCACATATTAAGTTTTAGTTCTAACTTATTCAGAAATTCTCTTAGATGATGGACAATATATTTCAAGCATAATTTATGAGTAAAATATTAGTTTTTGTAATGTAATTAATGTGAAAAATTAAAATATATTTTAAGTTTGAAAATACGCGCAGAGTAAAGGTTTGGTGAAGCGAAAGAAAACTGGGCATGACGCATGGTATGAGTGTAAAACATACAGTGTTACGTTGTGTATTGAAAACTGCTTTGAGATCTACCACGCTTCCAGACATTATGCTGAAAAATACATAGAGATATTTTTGAATAAGAAATAGGCTGTTATATTTCTAAACTTTTACAACTGTTGTACGATCTAAAAATATTCCTTCAAAACATTACCCGTGTCTGTCAAACTTTATCATTATTGTAAATTATTTTAATTTACGTGAAAAAGAGAAGGATTGAATAATTAGAATCTCTGAATGTGAATGTTCAAAAAAAAAATTTTTTTAATATTTTGGTTACAAAAGCCCAAAAGCTAAATTTTCATATTTTTTTTTTTTTCATAAAACAGCTCTACAAGATAGAAGCCCTCATTTAGTTCCAAACAACAAGTGCATCAAAAGTTATGACCAATTTTGTAAAAGTAAAAGTCCTTCGTCTGATACTACTGTATTCAGAAAAACGGGTCTGCACCACAAGGGTTTAGTTACAGATTTAGTTAAAAATTTTCTTGTTAGCTTGATTTTAGAGTAAACGAGGCAACAAAGTTATAATGCGTCTTTGTTTTTATTTTCGAGTCCAAACTCGCACAGCTTGTTAAAACTACATTATAAATTTAATGTCACAATGAATACTACCTTAAAGAAAATTTAAAGTGAAAAAATTTGACTGATTAATACTTTTCACTGGTAATATAAGAAATTATATTCTTATCATATTTCAATGGTATTAACAGAGAATTGATCACTAATCATAAAGAATGAGGTATAAATATATGATTGACAAAAATTTTCATTCATGTGATTGTCAAAGATAAGTTGAAAATTTTAATTAAAGATTAAAAATTAGCTAGTGGTTTATTGCCTTTTTTATAATTTTTGATTGTTATTTCACTCATTTTTTTCATATGAAGACCTTGTCATTTTCCATTTTATCAATACCTAAATGTTTTGACCTAAATGGTCTTGAAACTTGTAAAGAATTATCCAATATATCAAGGTAATATTTCGCCTTTAAAGTATTAGCAGAAGTTTCCCTTTTTACCTTCTCAATGCACTAAAAAATTTGGTTTAAACGACTCATGCTTGTATCAGGGGAAGTGAGCCTTGACATTTATCAATATTTCTCCAAACAACCAAGTTATATTTCTAACATTTGGGATTTATCCAAATGAATTAAAAATTTTGCGTTGCCCTACCGAGGAAAGGTGCTTGAGATATTGAGATAGTGTGGCGTGTAACTTAAAACTTTCACTGTTAAAACAGAAAGTTTCTAAACCACTGGTTATTTCCGAAAATATTTACGTAAAATGGAGATTTTATGATTTGTTAAAAAATTTGTTTTGAAGTATGGAGATTCTTTTTTCCAAAATGCCAGACTACATTCACAATGATCTAGAAGTTTTGGAATATTTTTTCTAACTACTGAGCTATTTTATTTATAGTTTTAATAAATTTGCGTATGTAAACTTGGGAATTTATGTTGTTTTTATCATAGCTTATAAAAACTACTGTTATTATAATAAGAAAATAGTTGTTTTACTGGAGAATAGTTGTCTGAGAAATTGAAGTTATTTTCTCT
Source organism: Euphysa ruthae (assembly GCA_035046665.1). Classification (NCBI taxonomy): domain Eukaryota; kingdom Metazoa; phylum Cnidaria; class Hydrozoa; order Anthoathecata; family Corymorphidae; genus Euphysa; species Euphysa ruthae. The sequence continues at coordinate 13,698 of JAUZNK010065906.1, forward strand.
AAGCAATTTCTGATTAATTTTCATGGTTAATTCCAGAAATTTTTTGAAATTTCTTTGTTATTTTTGTTAGTTTAGGATTTTTTTATTACAAAGATTGATTTTTTTTCAGCACCATGCAGGCTGGGATAGATAGTGGGGACTTTGAACAAGGTCCTATCAGAAACAATAAAATATGGATTTCATCTTATTTTATAATTTTTATCATTGTTACATCATTCTTCTTCATTAACGTTTTTATTGGGATGATCATCATCACATTTCAAAAACAGGGAGAGGCAGAAGCTGGTGATGAGCTTGATAGAAACCAGGTACTGCTTTTTGTGATTTTGTTTCACTGATTTGAAAAAAAATCTGTTGACAGATTGCTTTGAAGTTTTGTACAATTTTGAGCAATAAACCCTGTTAAACTTATTTTTGTTTTACCCAAATTGTCACTTTTTTATAGAAGCAAGTGACCATAGATTTAGGTTTTGCTGTATGGCTATAGAATCTTGTACTCTAGCTATGGGTCCTTAGCAAGGGTTGTTTTAAAGTTTAAATTGTTTGTTAATTTTTAAAAGTTTGAAGTTTTTTTGGAATATTTTGAGTAAATAAATGAAAACATTATTTATGCTACATAACACTTCACAGAAAGTTGCTGTCATTATTCCTTTGAAAATTAATTTTAATAGTGTTTGTAAATTTTTCAAAGTAAGGATCTTTTTAAAATGGTTAATAATATTAAGTCTCCATAAAATATCATTTATTTATATATAAATATA
>JAUZNK010065917.1:0-14456 GCA_035046665.1 Euphysa ruthae
GAGTTTTGCTCAGAAACTCAGAGATAACATGGAAATAAATTTCCGCCAGAGGTGGGAGTTGAACTCGTAACCTTTCGGTCACCATATAGACTATACCAATCACGAAACAATTTGATACCCAACGTATAAAGTGATTTGTTTTTATTGATAAAGATATTATCATGCCATGAATTTAAATAATTTATTATGGATATGATTTGGGAGACAAACTGCTCCCGTCTTCAGGCAATTTACAATGGATTAAAAATACAGTTTTCATTCTGAAGTTATATTACTTTAGAGGGTCTTTTGGTGCTTGTTTTTTATTAGACTTTTTATGCCAAGCGGGTTGTATGAAAAATTTAAGGATGCTGGTAATTTTTATTTTTTCAGGACAAAAATTTAAATAAGATATAATCCAAAGAATGTATAAAAAAACAAAACCTTAAGTGGCTTTTTCAATAAAAAACTAAGAAAAAGTTATTCGTAGCAATGCACAGATCAACTACTAATATATAATATTTTTTAGCGTAAAAAACAGCTAAAATAATTTTTTTTTTTTTTTAAATACGAAAGTTGTTTAGAGCTTAGAATAAAAAAAATAAGGGGTGTGAAAGCACATTAGCACCAAAATTTATGCTTAATACAGTGTAAACTAGGTATAAAAAAATTGTATACGAACTATATTAAAACAAATCTTTTTTTCTTGTAACTCAAAATTTTCTAAGATAAAAGATCATTCATTAAAGTTTAGGACGTTAAACTGAAGTTTTAATAAATATTGAAACATAATCAGATAGTATTGCGCACTTTTTGAAAAATTATTTCATTTATATGCCCATATATAAAGTTTAGAAGACAATATATGTTATATCTACAAAGCTTTACTTTACCTCGTGCTGATTTTTTGGTAAATCATATTCATCTGAACTGTTATATCCATCTTCTTCACCAATTTTTCTTGGACTAGCACTCCCTGTTCCTTCCCGGCTTGTTGCTGATGTTGTGAAGTAAGCATTATTTTGCCGGTGCCTTGAACGTTTATGAGGAGGTAAGTTTGAATTTTCTTGATTATCCCTTATTTCTAAACTACTGTCAATAACAGCTTCTTCTTGATTGCTTCTATTCCTAATATCAGTTCTAGAAGATCTATTTCTTTGACGATTTCTGTTTTCAACAACTTCATCTCCTTCATTTTTCTTTTGATCTTTTTTCTTGGGTAAAATAGTCATTTTAGATATCTATAAATTTTAAAGGTACTTGTTTTCAAGAATAATATTTGTTGAATACTTTAACACAGGCCTAGTATTTAAAGTAGTTCATTTTTTAACATTTTTATTTATTTTTTTTTTTTTTTTATTATTCTCATCATCGAACGAAAAAAATTTTTTTTAATGAATTTTAATGTTTTGATTGTGATCTAACTTAGACATGCCCATAGTACTCACGTGATGATGCAATGGCGTGAAAATCAATACACGCCATGTGCGTGTACTGGTTTTTTTCTGAATGACCAGTTCAAACCAACTTGGAAAAGTAATCACGTAACTTATTACGTGTATTTTAGTTAGGGAAGCAAAATTTTAGAGTGTTCTTTTATTTTTTATTTAAAAAAGTAATAAAAAGTCTAAAATGCAGTCCTAACAGGCTGTTCAAGAAATGGTTACTTCGGCCGACAATTGTATTTGAGAAAAACGAAAAAATTTGTTATTATTTACATAATAGCTCGACCTGTGTAAACTTTATGGTAAATTGATAAAGTTTGGACGAGCAAATTGACGTGCGTTCTTATCGATAGTTGAGAATGAAATTCTCAGATAATTATGATAAAATAAACCGAAATTGGCTCAATAATTTATTATGTTAAGAACCGTACGAATCGTTACCAAATTACAAACTAGCTATTCAATCGCGTTTTTCTACACAATGCGTTGGAATATGCATATACGTTTAAATAAACACACTTTTAAGAAAGCAATGCTGTAAACTAACTAATGATACTGATTATGGGTGGATCCTGAAAAAACAACATTGTCTTTTCAATATACACATTGGCAGATAAGCGCTTTTTATTGTTTGATAGTGGTATAGGAAATCTTGAGAGAATTTTTATCTTTGCTTCTGATATTGGTGTCCAACTTCTAAACAAACATTGGTACGAAATACTTTTATCATTTGACAAAAATATGTGAAAATGTGGAAAATACAAGAGTTTGGCCATCAGAAGCAGTACATCGACGACCAAAAATGTGCATTACATGCACGAATGATTTATGCTCTCGATTTTCTGCCACCGGACGACGTCGCTGAAGTATTCGAACAGCTTGGCGATTTAGGTCGTGAAATTTATGTTGATCAGATGGATAACCTTTTTGGATATTTTGAACACAACTAAATTAGACATTACTGGAGAAATGCACCATGACGTCAACCAATGTTTCCGATAAACCTGTAGAACATGTTTCACATGACTTACAATGAGTTGCCAAGGACTAAAATAGTGTGGAGTGTTGGCATAGGAGGATCCAGACAAGAGTATCTCCGTGTCATCCTCTTTTCTGGAAGTTTATGCAAGTTTTGCGGAAAGAAGAAATTTTATAGAGGATTGAAATTTCACAACAAAGTGTTGGCCACCCACCAGACCGCAAAAAAGACTATACTGAGACTGAACGTGCATATTTTGGCGATTATCCACGATTACGCAAATAGAAATGAAATGCAACACTTGCACTCTCTCGCGCACAACCTTAAAGACAGGTGTACATATCATGTTTATTACAAAACAAGTTTTTGCAATAAACATGCTATGTACACCAAGGCACAACTGGCTTGTTTCTTTATTGTTTGCGTGTTACAAATAATTTGCTTCTAACAGGTTGCTGACGTTTTGACTTTACAAATAATTTTTTTCAAGAAGATTACTGATATTTTGACTTTACAAATAATTCGCTTCAAGAAGATTACTGATATTTTGACTTTTACAAATAATTCGCTTCAAGAAGATTGCTGATTTTTTGACTTTACAAATTGAAGGTTACTTATTTTTGGTTTCCCAGTGTAAAATAAGTCCAGAGATTTCAAAAAACTAGCGTTATTTAATTTTTATTTTGAAAGTAGTCCCGATTTTCTCCAAGTGGGGTTCATCAAAAAGTCCCCACCCCCTCTATTTTGAAAGTAAGACTTTCTTAATTGTTATTTATATTCGGGTATTATTTTTCTATTTTTTTCCAATTTTAGGTGCAAACTTCTTTTGTAAATTTAGTACATAGAGTTACTCTGTGTACTTATGTAGTTTTCCGCTGTTTATAAAGATTCCACTGCACCTATTTTCGGCTATGTTATTTCCGCAAGTCAAAAATAATCGCTATATGTTGTCGTATTTCAAATATCGTTATACATTCTATTCACGTAGTTTGAATAGGTTCGCGATGCTCATTCTCTTCTGATTGGTACTACAAAGGCTAAAAATGATTTTATGGACATAATATACGGGGGAAACTAACTAAAAGAAAAAGTGTGGAGATAAGACCTGGAGGAAAGAATCCAATTATTCTTTTGCTATGCAATTATGTTCGATATTATCGTTTAGGATGTTGACCAATGCCAAAGTAAGTAAATAACAAAGTTATTTACTTACTTCAAATTTATTCTGCCACAAGCAAACATACATATGCTATGAAAATTACCAGATAAATTAATGATAGAAGATAATAATAGACAACAAAGATTAACAACAAGGGTAAATATTAAGATAAAAAACAAATGGTGTCAAGGAAATGTACAAAAGTTGTCTGTAAAGCAACATTTCCATTGTGGTCCCGTTATACATCACACAAAAAAACATAGAGATATTGATTCAGCCGAAGCACAGTAAAAAAATTTTTAGTCTATATTTATTAGGTCTACGAACTATATCCAGAAAGCAAAAAATATTTCCTCGATCTTATGTTATCTTATGTTTATAAACATCACAGATTGTGATTGTTGATTTTTTTCATTAGAAAGACTGTTCCATATACATAGATACATAGATATTGATTAGACGAGGTATAGTAAAAAAAACAAGAATAATAAAAATTGTCAGAATTTATATTATAGTCTATATTTATTAGGTCTTCGAACTATATCCAGAGAGATATGTAAAACGCTTCCTTGATCTTATGATTAGGAATAACTTTTTTAGTTATAACTTGTGATTGATTTTATTTCAAGGCTGTTCCATATAAACGGATCTTTTGATGACAGACAATTTTTTCCCATTGTTGATCTTCTTAAGGTTGTATCTAACCTTAGATGGCTGTTGCATAGAGGGATTCTTTTATTTTCAGAAATTTAAAATATTTCAGACATGTAATTTAGGTTGGGTCTACTGTAGAATTTAAATGCATGTGCAGCAATACCTGATTAACCCTCATATTAACAGGCAGCCCATTTATGGCTCTATACTACTCAGTACCAGTATGAGTATGACTATTCATATTTAAACAAAATCTTATACATTTATTTATGGACTTGTCAAACGGATTTTAACTGATTAGTTGAGGCCTAAATAACGTCGCTAAACAGCAAAAACCATCACAAACAAGAAAACGAAACATTATTTGTTACAATCCCCCATGCAGCAAAAGTGTAGCAAAAAATTTAGGAAAGAGCTTTTTACGAATTTAAAAAAAACACTTCCTCACCATACAGAAAGAACTTCTACAAGATATTCAACAAAGCACAGTCAAAATTAGCTACAGCTGCCAATTATAATGTCATTTTTCAACTCACACAAAAAACTATTCTACAAAATAACAACTCAGAAATAAAGGAAAATCTCTTCAATTACAAAAACAAAACAAATTTTCCACGAAACAACCACTCATCAAAAAGCTTAATACTCCAAACGACCCAATCAACGACGAAAAGGTTTATATAGGTCTGTGCGACACATCCTTTAAACTTAGATTCTCGAACCATCTTTCTTTTTTCAAAAACCAAATAAATGGAAACAAAACCAAGCTGTCCAAAAAAGTATGGAAGTTAAAAGAAGCAAACAAAAATTTAAAAAATCCAATTGAAAACATCAAGAAAGTGCAAACCGTACAACTAAACCACGACATCCTGCAATCTATGTTTAAATGAAAAGTTTGAGATAATGTTTTATAAGAACACCGATTTAACAAATGACTTGATGTTGGCCAATTGAAATACGCTCAATTTTTGTATGATGCCCCGATATTGCTGACCTGTAAACATTTACAGTCCTATATTGTAGCCTGGATTAGTAGACTTATGTCAAGATATCTAAGACTAATACTAAAGTGGAACTAGAGGGGTCCACTTGTTTCCTACTACACCACCGAACTCACTTTTCCCAACACGGTGTGTAAGACTTAGTAGTACTCTTTCTCTTTGGGTTGAGCATAGTTTTGGTAACTTATTTCGATATTCCTTTTGTCTCAAGTTGTTGCCTGAGGTAAGGAAAGCCGCCAGTATTGCCTTTTCTATCCCTTGCGTTTGAATTTTCTTCAAAACACGATCGATCAGAAAAAACGAGGAGAAAAAGTAAGGGAAGAAAACACCCCAGTCCTGATATTGAACGTTTGATGCTTTGTAAAACAGGTCTGGATTGAGGCTCATATAATTTGCCAATATTTCTATAGTCCTGGAAGCCACGCAGTTCATTTTTGGCTCCCCAAGGATTTTTTTTATCTGATAAAATTGTTTGTTTGACAGTTCCCATTCGCTTGATTTCTGTCGTAACCTCCAGTCCACTCTTGTATTTATAACTAACTGGATCCACGACGCTGTGATTGTTATCCCTTGGTTGAAAGCAAACTTCCAACTACGTTTGGCTATTTGTAATAGAGTCTGATTTTTGGTTCCCCCATCTTTATCAGGCAAGACAAGGCTGTCTTATTGTCTATATGTATGTGGATGAAGTTCACTTTTCTGTCCTTGGCAAAAATTTTTATAGCCATTTCTACGGTAAAAAGTTCCAATTCGTTTATGTGGCATAATGTCTTTTATTTTTGAAACCACACCCTCCCATCGAAGGACCCCTTCCATTGCATCTCCTTATTCATTTATTTATTTCATATTGGTAACGCTTACATAGTTGTATATGAATATAATTATATATTAATAAACACTAATATAGACCAACAATTTCTTTTTTCATATGTAAATTATAAAATAATTAGTTATAAAACAAAAACACACAAAGAACTAATTAACAGCATATTGGACCTGTACATGATTTGCAGATCCATGTCTTAATAGCTGATTTAAAATAAGGCAAAGATTTCCAACTTTTGTAGCGTAGGGGAAGACTATTTCAAAGAAAACACGCTTTAAAAATAAGTGAGTAAGTGCCGTAACTAGATGTTCTTGCAGGTGGAAGATTCAAAATTAAAGAATTTCTGAGAATGTATGGTACATCTTTTAAAGAAAAACTATCCCACATTAGTTCGGGATTTAGTTTGTTGACAGATTTATATTTTTCTGTCGTTAGACTCTGTAAATGTTTTTCATGAACGCTGATTGTATTTTCCAAGAGAAGCAATTCTTTAAAATCAAGTTTTTGTGGATTATCCGTAAGGCTCGTTTTTTAACACGATGGATAAAGCTATAAAGTTATAGTAAAGTTACGTTAGTCTATCGGCTGTGATTTCGAAGTTGTGTTGGATGGGGTTGGGGGAGAAAGACAAGGCGAGCATTTCAAAGACCAGGGACGTCTCTGTGAATTGGGAAATACCAATGATGAGGCAAATCTTTCTTTCGTTTTTCTCGAAACTTTTATCTAACTTTCCGATCCATTCTTCAATAGGTCCATGTCCATCAAGCATTTATTTTGTGCTCGGTAATGACAAGGTAACTTTAAATATTTGATTTGAATTATTGACCGGTGACCGGCCGTTATGTCTAGCTCTGAATGGAGTTTAATAACACTTACTGAATAGCTTGAAAGGCATTTATTATGTAATAGTTTTAAAACAATGTGCAAACTAGTGAGCTGTTGAAGAAATTTTTTTTTTGAAATTCTAGCGGGGTAGAAAAACTTTTTTGTAAATATGAGTTGGTTAAGAAAAGGTTAGTTAACTTCATTGATAGTTATAAAGACATTTAGCCAAAATTTGGTTTCTTTCCACAAGCTTTTTAAACCCATTTAGGTATTTCCCGTTCAAGAAGACTTTTAAATAGGGGACGAAATATTTGAGGTAGTGTAAATCAGCCAACATTAAAAAATACACGATAGTTCACAGCGATATGATGAGAGCAAAATAAAAAAAATAATTATATAAAATGAAGATGAATAAAGTGCAAAACAAAATTTTCAATGTCATAAGGAAAAATAGAAAGAAAATAAAGGGAAGTAACAAGCAGATTTTTATTTTAAGTTTTGAGTGCGGTGATCGTTTCTGATATATTGTTTTTAATTATTCATATTAGATTGGATTGGATGTCAGCTCCATTGTTGAAGCAGAACCAGCAGAGGTTTAAATTCGCCTGTAGAAATATGTTATATAAAAAATTTGTATACTATACTATGATACTAGCCATCCACTCTCGCTTTTGCCTGATCAAGTTTGGCAATAAATTTTAACTCAATCAAAAAAAAGGCTATATACTATATAGTACTATATAGTCTATAATATAGCTATAAATGTTATATTTCAAACTGGAACAAATAAATCATAAGCTCCGCTCTTGCTAGCTAAAAAGGTATATACCTAGAGAGTGTAGACCGAGCTAGCTACACATATGCATGTAGTAGATAGTTTAGTTTGGCCGTTTTTTCAATGGCAGTCTAATAAAAATCTTATAGTTATACTTTTTAACATTGAATTACCCAATAGAATAAAACAGTTTACCTGCCACTCATTATTATTAATGATTCTTTTCAAACTGGTGTTTTCCCAGATATTTTTAAGATTGCTCAAGCAGTTCCTATTTATTAAAAAAGCCCTCTGTTGGATTGTACAAACTGTAAAACCAATTTCTCTTCTATCAAATTTGAGCAAGATGAATAAAAGATTTTTGCATGAAAAAGGCTCCAGCTACAGTTTTTTGGAAAATTTTATTTGTATTTATGATATTCAATTTGGCTTCAGGTCCCAACAATAATTGACATAACCAAAAGTATTTGACAGACATCATTATTATAAGCGAACCAGTTTGCTTATTTTTCTTGACTTCCAAAATGCTTCTGACACCATTAATTATGAGCTCCTATTCAAAAAATTGAAATATTACGGAGTGAAAGGAGCCCCATTGAAATGGTTCCAATCCTACTTATCCAATAGCTGTGAATTTGTCTCCTTGAAGCTTCTAAATAATTCAAATTATTTATGCCCTCAGGTATTCCTCAAGGATCATTTTTAGGCTTTTCTTCTGATATTTTAAAATTATCTAAACATTCATATTAAATTTACCAAGGCGTGCCTTTTTATTGCTGATGATATTAAAATGTTAATAATTGATACATCTCTTAAGAAACTAAATAAATCATAACCAGAGACTTATTTCACTCCCAACATCTCTTCTCAGAGCAAACATCATATCAGAAACAAAATAAAGTTATTCCGCCACTATATAACAAGATTACTATAAGCCTGTGACAATATGAAAGGTAAAAGATCAATTCAGCAAAACTCTAATATTAGGGGTTGAACATAGGCTCTGTATATAATTTGGTACTGGACAAAGTTGATTTTACTGCCCGTATGTCCTTCCTATCAACAAACCCCTGTGGGAAAACCAACTCTATTGAATCAAAAATCCACCTAGTGCAATTTTCCAAAATTTATCTGCATTGTATTAAAATCTGGCTAAATAGTACCAAAACAACTTTCTTCCAAATTTAGCTAGATATATTTGTCTAAATTTTAAACCCTTTTTTTTTTGTTTGGCTTAAGTATTTTCAGTAGCTGCAATAAATTTAAACTTGGTATGTGGATGTTAGGCCATCACTCATTCGTTCATTCACTCTTGCTTGATTGCTTGCTCACTTGCTTGCTCACTTGCTTGCTCACTTGCTTGCTTACTTACTTGCTTCATTGCTTGTTTGCTTCATTGCTTGCTTGTTTGCTTGCTGGCTTGTTTGCTTGCTTGCTTGTTTGCTTCTTGCTTTTATTTGAAAATAAATAGTTTCAAAATGGTTGTTAAATGACACTTTGGGCTTTTATATATTGAATAGAATACATCTGAATTTTTAAAAATAACCTAGTTTCTAAAACACACACTGAAGCAGATAAATAAAATCCGTTTCTCGTTGGGGTAAAAATTTCTTATTACCCTGAGTTCCCGTGAGTTGGATATTCATTAGAATAATTTGTTTTTATTTTGATAATAGTGAGATATTTTTGCTAACAATTTAATATAAAATATATATATGGAGGAGTGGTAATTATGAGATGTCCGCATTGTTTCTATCACAAATGAAAAAGAGGTTTAGCAGGAGTTAATAATAAAAGTAACAAATTTGATTGGTTTTTAAATTACCTTTTTACACAAATTACAACCATTATTTCGGTTCCTGGATTAAAAGGGTTTAAACCTTAATGCATTTTTCAGTAACAAAAAATATACAAAAAAAATTTCTCTAAAATAATTTTGGTCTATTTTAAAAATTGTGCTACCTAATAACAATATTTTTTTTTAAATTTAAAAGAAAAATAATAATTTGATAAATAAATATTCTTTGAAATAACATATTACCTTTCCAGCATACTACAGTGTAATAATCTCAACTATAACCTTTCCAGCATAGGGGTCATTCATAAAGTATGCACTCAGTAAAACTCAATGTTTGAAACCCTTTCCCACTGTACACACCTGTACCCTTTTACTTTATCCCCTTGCATACACATACATCACTAAATTTTTACCCTCCCCCTTTTAATTTAATAAAATAAAAACGGGAAAATGAAATACAACAAGTTGTTTTTACTTAGAATTTGAATTATTCTTCTCTAAGTTGAGGCTTAAATGGACTAAATGAAGAAGTTCTTTTCTTCATGTTTTTCGACATTTTTACGAGAAATAATACTGATACACTTTGAAGAAAAACCCAAAACTTTTTTCTTTGCATTGTCATGTCTTCATTTTAAAAAGACAGTACAAATAAAATAAAATGTTTCATAACACGCGTTTGATTATATAGAAGGTTTGCAATGTCATGTCATCATTTTTTGAAAGACATAAACAAAATAAAATGATTCTTTAAAACATGCGTTCTTGTTTTTATAAAGTTATTAAAAGATGAAAAAACAGATTAAAACAGAGCATTAAAATAAAATATGAAATTGAAAAACTTTCCTTAAATTATGATTTTTTTTGCTTTTAAATTTTTAGCTTGTTTCTGACTGACCCTAAAGGTTTTTTTTGTTCTAAAACCTTTGGGAGCCCCTCACAAAATGTATAGCGTTTTTTTGATGTTTCAGGCAATGACCTTATATAGGATAAAAAATTCATAAACAAAAACTCCATGTATTTTCCCATATCTAGATGTGTAAGTTTGAGCCTCAGAGCTTGAGATACGAAGTTGAAATCTTTAAAATTTTGGTATTTTTAAAATTTTATTTTCATTTTTGTGAACCAAGGTTAGCAATGATACTAAACATAGTATCTATTCTTTTATTTTAATCATATTTTCATGTTTCAGGCAAGTTTAAACAGCACACGTAAAACTATTTATCTTTTTAGTTTCTTTCTATTTTCATATACAGTCAGGTCAAATTGAAATTTATTTGTCTGATTTTTGAAATTGAAATTTAATGGTGGGATTTTTAGGTAAAATTTATCTTTAAATTCTTATAATTTTGAAACAATTCTTAAGTGAATAAAAATAAGCATTGACTGTTTTCTGTAGAGCAAAACAACATATTAGTATTAAGCTATGTTAATATAATTACTTCTATTTTTTAAACATTTTTTTTTCAGCTTCATTATGGCTAAAACTAAAAAGAGATGTACAAAAAAGCATAGGGAGAAAAAGATGTGACAAACGCATTGCATGAAATTGCTGGAGGTAGCAGTATCAGAAGCACTGCTACAAAGTATGGTATGTCTGAACGGAACATCTGTCGATTCCAATTAATGTTAGCAAAAGGTAAAAATAGTGTTGGTTCAGGAAGGAAAACTACATTTTTAACTGAAGAAGAAATTCAATGGACCAAATGTATATCAGTTTTATGCACTGCAGGATTTATCCCATCAGAAAATGAAAAACTTAGTTCAAGATTATGTGACATCACATAAAATAAAAAAACCTTTCAAAGACAATGGACCAGGCAAAAATTGGTTACAAAATTTCATGGAAAGAAGAAATCTAAGCCTGAAGAAGGCAAATATGATCAGTTCTGCAAAAAAGTCACTGACCTCAAATCCATTTATCATTAACGACTTTTATGATATTATTGAAAGAATTGTTACAAAGACAAATTGAAACCTGAGCAACTTTTGAACTGTGACGAATTAGGCTTTCCCACTGACCCTAACAAAAGTAGATTAGTCTATGTGGTGAAGTTGCATATATGATCACCTGGGGTGCTGAGAGAGAAAATATTTCCACTCTAGCAGCATGTAGTGCAGCTGGAAAATCTTTGGATCTACTGATTATTTTTTTGCTGATAAAAATTTCCAAAGTACTTGGAAAGGAGACAATCCTTTACCTAATACAATGTATGGAATATCTGAAAACGGGTGGATGAGGCCAGATGCTTTTTTGTTCAATGGTTTAAAATATTTAAAGAAACCATACCAATCAGCCCTCTGCTTCTCATTTATGATGGTCACCTTTCTCATGTCTCTGTCTAACTTATTGAAGAAGCTATAGCTGATAATATTTTAATTGTCCCCATATAACGGATACAATTTAACCTTTAGATGTATGCTGCTTTGGACTACTTAGGCATGCATGGAGCAACTTTTGCCCAATCTCGTATAAGTGTTGGGTCCAAAAGAAACTATTTCAAAAGGGACATTTGTTTATATACTTTTCTCTATATTGGCATGAAGGACTTTCAATAGAGAAAATCATTTCTGGATTACCTTGAACAAGTCTCGTTGTAATGTGGGCAGTCATGCTCGAGAATCAATATTTTATTGGGCCTTGTCTATTAATTTTAATCTTTTGAAAACAGGGTATGGTTGCTCGAGTTTGCTTAAAAATCAGATTTGCTAGAACGATGAAAAATTTCCTGTGTTGTATTTAACAATCTTCGGTGTTTTAAGCATTTTTATAAGAATGCCTAATTTACAATTTTTCATTGAGTTAATGGAATCCATCATTGCTGATAATTTTCCCTCTCCACAGCATGAGTTTTTTAACAAGTCATTGTTATTATTCAACATGAAAAAAAAAAAAGGATTATGTTTTCACAATTTTGTAATTACATAGTGATAATTTAAATAAATGGACAAATGGTAAATTTTTTTATATAACATATATGGTAATATGATGAAGTTTCTTATAAGCTTATCTATTATAGTTATTTGCTCGAGTCGACATTGATGATGCATGAATAAGTTTCAACATTGCAAGTAAGATAAGAATCTTGAAAATTATGAGATGTTTTGGCCAAATGAAGTAAGGGCTAAATTTCCATAACTTCCTCTAAGTTTTTACTGTAAAAAGAAAGACAATTTTTTTTCAAATAAGACTTGAAAACCTTACACAACCAAATTTAATAGCTCAGAGGTTTTAAAAAATTTGAGCACAGATTTCTCTGTGTCCTTAAGCACAATACACTATCAAAAATGGTCTGTATTACTCTCAGTAATTAGCTTTATTTATTTAAAAAAGAAGGTAAAGTTGTTTATTTGCCATTAAGTTCTTTTAAACAAGTTATTTATAGTTATTTATGTTTTGTGCAAGGAATGCTTAGATTCATTTTTGTTTCACCAAGATAATATATTGCTTTAATAACACTTTATAGCAGCAAAAAATTTGAAATGTAGAACATTGTTGGCAACTAATTATGATGTCTTGTAGCTTAATTAAATTTGCCATCACTTAATTACGATGTCTTGTAGCTTAATGAAATTCGCTTAATTTTTGTTGGCTGAATAATTGATTGTTACAATGATTTGTGATATCATGCCTACGCTTTCCGAAGATGGAGACATCATTGGAGATGGTAGCATTGAAGACAATAACTTTGAACAACTCATGGTAAATATGTTAGATGAAAGAGATAAGTTAATGGAGACTTTACGCGACACTCAAGATACATTAACATTCACCAAAGTCTCATTGAAAGAAGCAGAACTGGAACGAGATACATTATTGCATGAGTTTGATTTGGTTTTGAACAAGGTAATTATTTGCCAGTAACAATAATAACAACAACAACAATAACTTAATACTTTAGTGTTACAGAGATAAACAGTAAAAAAGATTTTGTAAATATTTTGGGTTTGAGCTCTGAGTTATCCAAGATGGGTTTACTAACATACATATGTTAGTAATCACATTAACTTTTTTATAGATTATTTTTTTAAATATTGTCAACGGTTTCTTAAATATTTAAACCTTTATCAGTTACAATTTTTAAAATAAATTTATATAAATAAATTACAAATCTCCATTTTTAATTTTACAGTGAAATAAATTTGATACTGTAGTGTTTCTAATGATGGAAAAGAATGGAGCACGCAGTAGGAGCACGCAGTAGGAGCACGCAGTAGGAGCACGAAATTTACTACCATTACTGGTTTAATTATTCTGGTTTAGAAATGATAATTTTTTCAATAAAATGGCAGCCTGGCATTCTTTTTAATGTCAGAACACCTATAGGATCATTCAAGATTAACTTTTTGAACCATTTTTATCACAGCAACTGTATGAAAATCAACGGTGTTCATTTATTTTAGCCAGGGTTAATTTGAGGCGTTCACCTCCATTTTCATTCTAAGTGAGACAGAAATTATAACTAATATGAATTTCTTTCCTGGTTATCTTTTTTCATTGCTTCCAATTGGCGCAAAGCAACTTTCTGATCTGAATAACGTCTTTGATGCAAACCTACCTGTTGAATTTTTAATACAGACTGAAAATTACCTCTTAATTTTTCTACAACACAACTACATTTCATATGTACCCAATGCTTACGAATTCTAGTTTTTTTTTTTTCACTTCACTGTACTGTCTGGTATGGGGGAATTTTGTTACGTGAAGATTTTTTCAGATATGATTAAATAATTTTTTTTAAAACCTTTGTAAGACTTGATTTACTTTCTTTTTTAAACCAAAAAAGAAAAGAAAAAAAAAAATGGTGGCAAAATATAAATCACAGGAGATCTGCTAGTGAGAAGCCTATGCCAGTATTCTATATTTTTTATTACTATGTTGAATAAAGTTTTAGTTATAAGGAATTGAAACTGAAGAATGTTCACTATGGTCTTAAGGAAATAATAATTTTTTTTTTTTTTTTTTTTTAATTTTGAAAAATGCTAAAAAAATTTTTGAAAAGATTTAAGATTAATCT
>JAUZNK010065928.1:3090-30990 GCA_035046665.1 Euphysa ruthae
GCTACTGCTACGGCTACTGCTACGGCTACTGCTACGGCTACTGCTACGGCTACTGCTACGGCTACTGCTACGGCTACGGCTACTTTTTCACCGTTCTTTATCAAGGTTTCTCGATTTAAATCGAAAACAACATCAATACGCCGTTTATCGGAAATTGATGTTAGGTCTATTTTGAGTAGTTCACCAGCAAATTCGTCAAAGGTAATTATTTTTAACTTTGCGCATCTTTGCCATCCGATCAATGACAATTGCAAATAGCCTTGGGATTTGCTAAACATTGGTTACATACTTACAGACTTACTTATTTGATCATATTACCAGAGCTATTGGCAATTGGTTATATAAGAAGCCCCAAGTGTTAACAGAAAACTTTTTTGAGATTCACCTGCCTGGTTTGTTAAATTATCGCGTTTTCCTAAATGTTTCGCTTTGGGCCTTGAATGCCACAATTGTCATATTTGATTTTCACTGGTTTCTTCAGAACTTTTTTATGAATATCTTGAGTTTCAACCTTTTCAAAAGGCTTGAGAAAATAAACTAACTGGTTGTCAAGTTCCTCATCGATAAACTTCAAAACTTTAGCACGAGCTTTTAGAATTTCTGAAGCAGTTATTCTAGTCTGTATCAATTCAGATGATAGACTAATCAACTCCCTATTAGTTGAGAAGAGATTGGTAAATTTTGAGGTTATCAATTGGTAGAAACTATGTGCATAATTTTGGTCTTTGTCTGTTAGGGATGGAAGTAAATTGGGATGCAACAACTTATTTCCAAACTTTTAGCAAGAACTTTTGGGTACATATCCTTGTATGTTTCCTGTGTATTGCGTTCATCGTTGTACTGCATAATGGTTGGTATTAGACCTTTGATTTTTTAGTTATACGAAAGAATAAACTTCAGGAATATGAAATGCTAGCAGTTGTCTTTTTTTATTTATTGAGTCAATGAAACATACCTTATCATTGAAATGTGAAAAAATTTAGGCCAAATGGTTAAAGTTTTCCCCAAAGAAAACCATCTAAAGGCATATTTATTAAAATCATTAGCAAATTTCGGCTTAGGTGATGAAAGTTTTTCCCGACATCAATATATATACTACAGCTAAAATGGAAAACATACGTATGAAATAACTTTCTTACTACGTGCACCAATTAGCTTAAAATGCAAAGCAACCTGCCGTGCTGCACACGATGGGTTTAGGTACGGGCAATTGTACGTGGAATCTTTCTTTTGGGAGGCAAGCCCAATGAGCACAGCAAGAATCAAAGAGCGAAGCGTAACTCTTTCCCGGCGCGCGACGCCGGTTTAACAGCTAGTCTCTATTACAACACCCTTAAGCGAATGTACGTCAACGATTTGATAACTATAACAACTTTAATGACTTTCAAAATATTAATATCGTTTTTGAATGGTTTTTAACATACTTTGTCTTGTAGATTTAGCTCAAATTGTAAAATGGTGGATTAGCATGCAAGAGGTATGGAGATCGATGTCCCGGTCCCCAAATACTTTACTTGTTTTAAGATTTTTTTTCAAATGAACCAGTTAGTGAACAAATTTTGGCGGGTATAAAGCTGGTCTACAATAATACCCTTAAAAATGACCTAGATTTAAACAAAATAACCAATAGTAATTCGTTTTTAGTTCTATATAAGTTTTGAAGTATTGTAAGTAAATGCACTTCAGCGATTGGATCATGCATTTGGATCATGAATTCAGAACAAAGCACAGTGGTAGGAGGTTTTAATATTCAACAAAAATAAAATTCTTTCAAATATGAAAGCGCCATTCAACATAAAGAAAAGCTATTTGAAATATGGAAATGCCATTCAACAAAAAATCATTTAACAATTTTCCACAATTAATTATATTAATTAATTAATTATATTTGGCAAACTAATAAATATTGTGATGAATTGTAGTTTAGGCTTTATAGCGTGAAATGCATTTGATTTGATTTTGAAGGCAATAATGTAATAAAAACTTAGGTTCTTAAGACGTACTCGAAATTTAAGATTGAAGAAATGCAATAAGAAAGTATGTTCCTATAAATGAATACGCGAAAAACTAAAACTGACAATAACGTCATTTGAACAATCAACCTTTTTTATAATTTTTATTAATATTTTTGTTATAAAGCTTCTTAAGATGAACATCTTTCCGATATTTCAGGTCAATTGGACAAAAAATTGCCCCTGCAATTTTTTCCAGAAAATGAATATTTGTTAAACAATGCAAATGAAGGTTTATATACCGAATATATAAAAATATTAACATACAGAAACTGGTTAAAATCCCCCCTTTTCATACACTGTTCCCTCCTAATCATTGTTTTTATAATCAAACCCTTTCCTAGTTGCTCTAAGTAAGTAGAGACACCAGAATTAAATATATTGTAATATTCAGGTTTTTTCACATTGCTATCTTGACTAGCAGCATCAGTTGACAGGCTTATCGTTTTAGCAGAAGAAGATGAAGGTGTGGTTGATAAAGTGTTTGTTGGAGGCGGTGGATTATTGGAATTTTAATTAGTAACGAGAGAAATGTGACTTATATTTGCTAGTAATCTATTATTGGCTGGAGCGTTTAGATTTTGTAAAATTTCGTAAAAATCCTATTTTTTATGGGCGTTACCAGGGGAACGAAAATCCACCCTGCTGAAATAAAGGTGTTTTTCAAGGTTTTTATTATATAAATTTTTTTTATCGATATATGCATTTTTGGAATCTACAATAATTAAGGTTTAAAATAATGCAACTTTTGACAATCAATATTTTTCAAATTTTTTTTGAAATAGTACTTAAACGTGAGCTAACTGTACACATATTTGAAAAAATTATTTTCTGTATGATCAAAAACTTTTCTATACCTGTTACTTACATTACAGTTCTTTTACAAAGAGAAAATAATTTATTTACGATTGAAAAAATCAAGCTAACACTTTTATGTATAAAACTGTCAATTTAAATCCTAACCACACCCCAAATGTTCTAAAACAAAGTTTTTTGCACCAACAGTGATTCAAAATCTAGGTTTGAAAAAAATGTGTTTTTTTAAAGAAGAATCAGAAACCTTAGGAATAAAGGCAAGCGTAATTGACAGTTTGATAAAAAATTTCATTGCTATTTGAATAAAAAAACCTAGATGATCATACTTTGATTCAGGGCTTGATCATTTTTTTTTATCAGTAAAACTATGGGAAATTTTCAAACAAAATACAATTTTTTTTGCTGTGGTTGAAACTAGCCTTTAATCAAGTAATCAGATTTCACTCGTCCTATTCTCCTTTTCACCAAACTGTCGCCTAACCGTTTTCTGTTCAATATTTGCTGCAGTTTACGTTTTTCGAAACTTTCAGGAATTAATTTGCATTCTCGATTCGTTCAAAAAAGCCCAAGAAAGGTAATTTTGAGTTTATTTTTCCTAGTAGTTGATGGATGAATGTCAAACGTAATTTGAAAAAGTGCATTTATTTTCATTCTTTTTTTGGTAGGTAGCTATTGGTTAACCAATTTTTTTTGCAAACAAACTTTCTTTTTTCAAGGATATAAATAAATTCATTTTCATACTGAGGGAAAGAAGCAAGTTTCTAGAAAAACTTTCTCATGGATTTAGCAGTTTTCTTTTTAAAATTCATCTTTTACCTATAAGACTTGTTTTCATTCACTAAAAATTTTTTCAGATTTTGATAGAGATATGGGTGACCTGAAAACGCCGGGCCCCCAATTGGGGAACTTATCTGGGTAGTGCTAAAATAGTATATAACTAATTATGATGTCAATTACAAGGTTTGCATTCCTGAAATATTCCGCTGTATTTTCAGATGGGGAAAGTTTTTTTTTCAGGGGGTTTATTTAACAGCATGGGTGTTATTTATGGTCATCTTATGAAGTTTGTATGCTCATTTTACAGGTCAGAAAAGCTTTTCTGTAACTATGTTCAAAAAAGTAAATAATTTTAACTTTTACAGCTTCGTGACTAGGGGTTAGCAATATATAACACTGCAGAAGTACACAGCAAATTTTTAAGTATGATGTAATGATATTATGTTAGAGTGAGTGAGGTATATATCAGTCGTTTTAACCTATCAGTGATTTTGTACCCTAAACCTTTGTCACTGGATGTAGGGAAATATTATAACCGTACCCTAAAACCCTAACCTTATTAACTTATAAACTCTAACATAATACCATTACATCATACATAAGTTATGTTTGTACTTTTGTAGAGTGTTAACAATTTAACAGTCCATTATTTTTTTGAGCTGTGGGTGCTTAATGTTCAAAAAATGAAAATTATATTATATTAAAAAAACACTGAGTTTTGGATTTATCAGCGATATATAATCGTTATTATATTCCAGAAAATATTTTTCAAACATTTGAGATACCATCTGTAATCGAAATTTCAATCAGTTCAACGTGCCACCTTTCTTGACATATAATCTGTGCATTTAATGCAGCTTGATTCAATAAATGGCAAAACACTTTCTTGTACCATTTTTTCACTCGCTTAAGTTTAACTTAATATTATGTCATCATTTGATCATTTTTATCAACACCCCTCTATTCATGTTATAACTAATAACTGGAGGGATGTTTTTAGGTTTACCACCTCAAATAACTACTTTTTCTCCATCATTTACACAAGTAGAAATCAAATAAACATCTTTCTTTATTTATCTTTCTAATGTGTCACCATAGTTTTTGTTTTCTCATACAATGCTATTCATTCATCTTTTTTAATTTTGCTGTTTTCAATTCAACATGGTAAATCTTTATGGCCTTTATGGAGAGTGCCAATATTATCAGTGTTTCAGTGTTTTTAGAAAGCTCAAGCAACGACTACCAATTATAAATATGAAGGCGGTAACCTTTATCAAGTAAGTCGTCCTTCAGCGTCCATCATAACTATTTTTATTTTAACATATTTTGCTTGAATGTGGTTTAAGTTCTTTCGCAGGTATAACCTGCTTAGCAAATAAATTAGTTTGATCAGTTTTGTATGTACTAAACTCATCAGCACAAAATAGTTTGAAAGAAGAACTTCAAAATTCACAGTTGAATTACAGTCAGATATTCCAAAGACAATCTTGTTTTATTGACTGGGGGATCAGCACTCCATTCTGGGATAAATGCTTTAATACTTTTTATTTCAATATGTTCTATATTTGTATTAGAAGAGTCTGGCTGAATTGTTTCTTATGTTTCAGAATTTTCACCATCTGAAACATCAGATACAATTTCTTCACTTTCAAAGCTATCCTCAGCCAGTTCAGATAACTCACTATCGTCATTATATATAAATTCTTGCAATTCTTACGTGGTATATACTCTCTTTTTACTACTCTTTGCTTCTGAACTTGAACACGAGGTAAGTTTAAAATCGGCCATTTTATTTTTTTATATTTTTTTTGTATGCAGACATAATATTACATCAGAAAACAGCAAAGCAAACTACGTGGACGTAATATTGTGTGAGGGAAATTTTCAGCCCATAAGTCTCGGCGTAATATTGTTATGGACATTTTAGTACCATTTTCCCTAAACATAATATTATGTCAGGGATTGTTAAAGTGTTTATAATTGCTAACCTTACATGGGTGCATAAATAACTGACTGGTAAGGTAATATACTTTTTATTTTATTGCATTTGGTGTTCCCAAAAAATTTTTAATTCTATGCTTAGATTTTTTTGGTTGACTTACAATGCGATACATCAAAATTTACCCCCTGCTCACTCACTTTTGTCCCTGCTTTCGGTTCAAATAGGTTTATAGATTTTGACAGGGAAATTGATGAAATTTGAGAATTCAAATGAGCCATAATTAATGAACCGTAGCTGCTATTGCGACAAATGAGACCTTTTTGGAAATCTTATAAGATTATCTTTCATTTAATATCCAAAGATTTTTTTTTATGTCCATGTATATTTGTTGCTTTTGATAAAGTTTTGAAATGCAGGAATTTGTAGCCATTCATTGTGTTGGAAATGATGGCAATGATGTGTAGATCACAGACCATGTTTTTATTTACGGGCTAACATTTTTGTATAAAATTGAAAATTTAAATAAGTTTACATTCAGTAAACTATTTATAAGAAACCCTAAATTATAACATATTTAAATATTATAAAAATATATATATTAAAGTTAATATATTTTTAAAATTTTGTGGACCAAGGGATATATTTAAAAACAAAAACGATCAAAATAATCATACTGACTTGTATTTAAGTATACTATCTAGAATATTCTATTGTGAGTGCTTGGTCAAGATATTCATTTAGTTCTACAACAAGGAGAGGAGTTGGGTCAAAATAGACAATAAATAACAAAGTAATAAAAATCTAGCATTTCTTTTCTGTGCAACATCCCATTGGTTGGTTTTCGTTTGCTAGAAATAAAATAAGATTTATATAAGTAACAGTGTATAACATGACTTATTGAACTTTTCCACCCAATTTTGTGAAATCACAACTACCTGATAATATATATTATATTTAATTGAGTCTATATTATATTGTTTGTACTTACTTCAGCACCTTTTTGTGAAGGCATATACAAAAGCATATACAAAAGTCATGTAATTAGACTTGTTACAAAAGACTGATCAGAATTTATTACGATAACAGACATATTCCATTTTCTTTGACGGTCTCATTTTCTAAGGCAGAATTTTTTTCCCAATTATTAAATAAAATATTCAAGAACTTCAATTTTAAATTCCAGTAATTCTGATTAAGTTAAACTAACCAAGCCAGCAATTTATCTTTTATAATTCGATATTCAAATGCATGATTTACAGATAAAGAAGAGAAAATCTTATTTAAAAAAGCTTGTAAGCTATCTATTAATTTTTATTGTTAACCTTTGTGGTGCAGATCCCATATACTGGATACAGATTCAGTGAAAATGAAAAATAGACAGGATAATTCACATCATTTTTCCCTGGGCAATCACATGACAAGTAAATATTACGTCTATTTCTAAATTATTCAGAAATAATCTTAGATGACTGGACAATATATTTAGAACATAATTTATGAGTTTTGTTGGTATCTACATGCAAAAACACATTAACCCTTAGCGTCCCATTCCCAGACCAGTCCGGGATTTCTATGTTGTGACGATGATGCTGATTGAAGTTAAAGATACTATTAGAGAAATCTTTGGTGAAAGTGAGGATGAGTTTGATTATTTTCAACCTTACTCAGAAGATGATAGTATAAATATTCCTCCTGCTGCAAAAAAAACAAGTTGTCGATTCCCCTCCTGGTTGGGACATGAAACATTGGAAAAAAGGTGATAAGAAACTCGAAAAATTACAACCTTTTATTGCTAACCCAGGTATTACAAACATTGAATTTCCTGATCAAGTTGATGAACTTTTTTTTTTTTACAAACTTTTTAAAGCCGAAAAGTTAATCGAGTATATAACTACTCAAACAAATAATTATGCTGCACAACTTTTTGATCAGAGAAAATTTACCAGCCTTCTCTGATTTATGTAGGTGGCCAGCTAACGGCATAACTAATGAAAAAATTTCAGAATTTGCTTACGTTTTACTTTGGTATTGTGAAAAAAGATTTACTCTGCTCATACTGGGAAACTCATCCATTAATTGCAACACCATTGCCAATGTAATGTCCAGAACAGACTTTTATAATATTATGTCTTTCCTCCATTGCTGTGATAATAACAACTACCATTCAAAGGGACAGCCGGGATATAACCCAAAGAAAAAACTTGGATTACTTATACCTCATCTAACATAAGTGTTTAGCCGCTACTGGACTCCAAACCAGCATTTGTCTTTTGATGAAGGAACAATACCTCTCAAGGAAATGTTTCATTCAAGGTATATAATCCGAACAAACCAGATAAATACGGAATCAAAACGTATAAAATATGTGACTCCGCCAATGGATATTTTATGAAATTTGAAGTATATGTTGGACAAGTTGATGGCGAAATGCTACCTTCCAAATATGGAAAAACACATGAATTGGTTGTTCGCTTATTAGAAATATACTTGAGCAAAGGATATATTATATGCATGGACAATTTTCATTCATCTCCTTATCTTTTTTATATTTTACGTCAAATGTTAGGTACAACAGCTTGTGGTACATGCAGATCACGTAAAGGTCTACCAAAAGAAATCACAATGGCAAAGTTCAAGACGAAAGGTGATTCAGTTGCTATCACATACAACAATACAATAGTTGCTTATCGTATGTTAGACAGAAAGCATATTGCATTAATTTCTACAGCTTATAACTGCAATCAAACAGACACTGGTAAAAAACATTATCAAACAAATGAGGCGATTAAACGACCAAATATCATCCAACAATATGATAAGTACATGGGCGGTGTAGACTCAAATGACCATTTACTGCAATACTCTTCATTCTCTCATAAAAGTCTGAAGTGGTGGAAGAAAGTTTTCTTCAGGCTTTTAAATTTATCAATGGTGAATGACTTAATCGTTTTTAGAGAATGGAAAGTAAATAACAACTAAAAATCATAGAAAAATTTTGCAAACAAATTTCCATGCCAAAGTCATTAAACTAACTATCGAAGAAGTTGGTGGTAGTATTGCCACACCTCCTAATAACCATGCAGGAGGTGTACATTTGCCAGTTTAAAGAATAACAGCAAGGCGTTTCTCCTGAAAGATTCAAATAGAGGGTAAAAAAAAAATAGAATCATTTGATCATGTAAACGAAAAATCTAATTGAAGTGTGGTGCCGTAAAAAAAAAAAAGACCTGGGCGCGGAACGGTATATGAATGTGAGCAATGTCAAGTTTCATTTGCTTTATGTTGTACCATACATACAGGGATTATATTGGGAAATACATTAAAAAGAATGATTAGTTATTTTATTTAGCTTAACTTATTTTTAATATTAGATATTTTACTTTCTTATTTTACAGCATAAAAAAACAACTTCACCGTGTTCTAAATACATAAATTTTATCTTCCAGAATGTTTATACACTCTACTTAATAGTTTAAAACGATTATGAACATTTTTAATTCGGAAGCAGATCTGAATGATCTAATCATTGAATTGGGCAGTGGCTCAATTTAAAGCTCCCATTTGTGCTACGGCAACAATCGATAACGGAAATTTTTTTTTTTTCGCTTTTGAGTAGATTTGAATACACAACATTTTCCATTACAGTATAATATTATCAAAAAATGTTCTACCATTAGGCCACACTGCCTTAAAAATTAGTTTAAAGGTAGCTCGCTATCCATATATATTTGTTGTGAAAATGTTTTAAAATTTAACGAAAATAAAGAATTAATTAACTTCCTATGCGTAACTAGTTTGTAGAAATAATAAACATATTGCATCAATAAAGTTTGATAGTTTGAAAATTGAGCACATGTGCAGTCAATAGTGCAGAATAAATGTAATACCAGTTTGTATATTTCCTAGCATTTAAAACAAAAGATTTTGGATTTGAATACTCATAACTCATATTGTGTTTTTTATATTCACGATCTCATTTTTAAATGAGAAGAGTATAAGTTCTAATTTTTTTACTGCTCATATATTATTGGCATTTTAATACGCCGTTTTACTCTTCTGTCAGCAATCCCTAATTTGAGATTTTTCCTATAGTCTTTTATTTAAGACCTATTGCGTTAGGCTTGTAGTGAAATTCTGGACAATAAGCTTTAAATATTTTTGTCTTCTTAAGGCATTGTTTGCCACACATCAAAGTAGTGCAGTGAGTTATATGAGATTGTTTGCAAAATTATAATTACAACCTGTCAATCTAGAAATTAAATAAGTCAGGGGAATAATAAATCAATTTTATTTAGAAGGGCTTGGAAACTATCAGAAATTATTTTAAAAATTTAGACTAACATGAGAGCCGACAAAGATTTTTGAAAACTTAAAAAAATTTATAATTAGTTTCTTTAATGACAAAATAAAAAGAAAGGAAAGATTTTGAAGCAATTTAATACAACATTCATTGAATTTAGGTTCTGAAGTCAAGCAGCTGTGTAGAAAATATAAAAGGTTAGTCTTTTTTTATATTTTTTTCTAGATTTACTCTAAACATAACCTTATTAATATAAGGTTATAGCAAGATAAACTTTTAATTGTATTTTATGACAAAGGTCGATCTGTTTTGCTTTAAAAAATTTAAAATAAGTTTCATTTTACCATACTTTGTTATTCATTATTTTTAAATTGTGCGCAATTTAATGTGTCCATTTATTTCGTAGATGTATTTTGTAGTATTTTATGTACATGGATACTACTTCTCCTGTTGTGAGTTTTTCAATTTTGAATCTTGGAAATTATGAAAAATCTTTTAAATGAAAATGAGCTTGGTCAATGTGGAAATATGAACATTTTCTTATGCATTCTTCTTGCAATTAATGATTTTGGTTTCGATTAGGAGTAACTCAATTTTAAAAATATTTTAATGAAGCCAAAAGAACATTAAGGAAAACTTTTTTACCCATATAGCCTAATGTCTAAAATTGGTGATTTTTTGGTGCTTGCGGTCAAATGCAATTTTTTCCCTTAACAAAGATTTTTTTTTTTTTTTTTAGATTATTTTAGAATCTGATAATTCTGATTTTGTTCATGTTTGAATTTCAGGTCTCATCTGTATCAGCAGTAAAATGTATCAAATCAATTCCTGCAGATTTCCTTTATTGTTATATGGCCCAATGTTGAATTTATAATAAACTACCACTTATTGTCTATTATCAGCCAAATTCAAGAAATATTATTGAAGAGGGTTTGTCAAGATGCTCTATGAAACTTGGAGATTGTGTTGTTAGAAATCTGCAAATCTAACACAATTTTTGAGTATCGCTGTTAAAATGTTAGCTATATAAATTGGCAAACTTTTGGCAAATTTTTGGTAATATTTGCTTTCTCTTTGGATAGCCATAACTCCATTGGTTTTATTTGCAGTAATCAAATCACAAATTAATGAATACATCCTACGACACTACTACCTTTCATTAAATTTTTTTACTGAATATTTCAACAAAAAACGTGATATCGAAAACATTTTAAAGTTTTTATTTAAGCGTTATTAATGATATTATTTTGTTTAAGAAGAGATTGTTACATTTTCAACATATCAACATTTTGGATGCTTTTTAACGTAACAAAAAGTGTTGCTTATTGATTGTGTCACCATTTTGGATGCTTTTTAATTAACATGCTGAATTTCCAATATGTCATCTATTTTGAATGATGTTTGACTTTAGCAGAATATTTTGTCCGAGTCTGCAGGCAAAGTTCCAAAATTAAGATTGAAAATGGTATTTCTGGTTAAAGCACTTTAATAGAATATGAAAAGGCTTACTGGAAGTAGAAGCAAAAAGGAGAGTGATTTAGAAAGTATCAAAATTCCATTACATATAGCGTGCAGTATAATTGGAAAAAACAAACTAAACCGAAGTTATTGGGTTATAAGACAAATTTTTGAGTACTCAAAACCAGATTACTAAATAATATGAGATTTCTGGAAGAAGAATTTTCCACCGGAAGTTTTGATATGAAGAAACTATTAGTCAACATCTTTATTGCTAAATTATTTTTTATCTTTTTACATGGTATGAAAGGATCACCATTCACAAAATAATTGTGTTTTGCATCTAATTTAACAGAATTGATGCTTTAACTCTCTCTCCTGCCGGATTGTAATGAGAACAACTTCCATTTTATTTGCAAAAAATATTTTTCAACCTAGCTATACTATGCATTCCCATCTTAGCTAACAGAGCTTTATAAATGCACCTGTATTTATCCTGTCCATAATACGTATTTTCCGTTATCATTCATTGGTTTATGAAGTTTATAAAATGTAGGAAGTGATGATTTAAAATATTTAAAGAAACTCTTGTTTTTCAGTGGTGGAATCGAGCCAAAATTGTTTGAGTATAGTAATTTTTAACCTGAGAATGTTATTCAACCTAGGCCAAAGTGGGTAACATTTTGTCAAATTTTGATATCTCAAGTCGTTTTTAGCTACTTTTGAAGTTATTCAAGATAATTATTGTAAAACCAAAATTTTTTTATTAAAGTTTACAGTTTTCGCTACATATTTGCCATTTTTTTCAAAAAACTTTAACTGTTTGTTAAGGTAGTTGTGAATGGTTGTATGAATTATTTTTGAATGGATGTTTTGGATTAGAAAAGATTGGTCAAACGACTTTCGTACACTAATTATACTTCAAGATTGCTATATTATAGAATTCAACAGTAAAAATGCATTTAACTGTCTTCTAGATTCGCCAATCTATCTGGTTCTCTAACCTTAGCTACAATTACAGACAAGCTCTATTCCTTAGCTAGATAGTTGAATTATTTTTATTGTTTTCGATATTTCGATATTCAGCATGGTAAGAGCCTTATACATTGTATATAGGGTGGATTTTACAACTGCTAGCAATGATAATTTTATTAATCAAATATTCAATTGAAAAAAAGTCATGCAACAAGAATTTACTGTCGTCTTGGTAATGTAACATCCGAGTCTTTTAACTGCTGATAGATCATAAAATGTAAGCATAGTTGTTTATAACAGTAAAAGTGAAAAGCAGTGAAATTGGAAGGTAGTTTTCTATACCAATAAAAATTGGATATCACTATTTAGGAGAGCAAGTGAAAGGCAGTTATTTACAGCAAAAGAAATTGTGGAAAATGTTACATCAATGAAACCCGGTATAGTTGCTTGCCTCATAGAAAGGTGAATTAATAAAGTTTGAAATTGTTTAAGTAAAACAATAAAAGAACAACACATTCATTTGTGATAATAAAATTGTAATTCTATCAATTAACACAGTTTTGAATACTGTTGAAAACTGACACGGTGCTATATATTTCCCATATTTCATTGAGCTGAAGAGATCCAGTAAAACTTGCGTTCATTTTAAATTTTGCTGTTAAATCAGCTTTTTACACTATATATTTTCTGTTAATTATGCCAAATTTAGTGGAAAACACAGCTGGTACAAATATAAAATGAAGTGTGCGGTTGTTTGCTTTTGCAGTAAGAAAAGTTGAATGCAGTTGTTTAGAACAACAAAAGTAGAATCTGTAACGTTTTTATTTTCAGAAGTAAAAATTGAGCACAGCGGTTTTCACCAATGGGAGTAAAACGCTATTATTTACCCTAATAAAAAATGGTTGCTATGGTTTACAACAATAAAATTGGATTATTGCTGATTACACCAGTGAATAAATGAAGTTTAATTAATTTTTATACCAATAAAAGTGAGTATTGATTAAGCAATAATGTTTACACCGCTAATTAAGCTCATAGCTTACCCTAATTGTAATGGAACATTGTTAAAGAAATTAAGTTAAGCACAGTTGTTTACACCATTAGAAGTTTATGGCAATGAAAATGAGCGCAGTTTTATGACAATAAAAGTCAAGCACAGACTTACACCTTGAAAACAGTAATGCAGTTATTTGCACGAGTAAAGTATGAGTAAAGCGACTGTTAATACTCAGTAAATTGAAATGGTTGATTATGCCAAAAATTATTTCATGAAGGATTGTTTATAAAGCTTATGATAGAAATCTAAAGAATTATCAAAACCAAGCATTGTTAATATTTTTCCATTTTCCTTGCACCAAAACTCTACCGAAATGTTCATGTTCATCCTAGATCGTTTGCAAAGTAATGATGTTTAAATCCTACAAAGTATCTATTTTTAATCCTAGATCTAAGCACCATCTCATATGATGTATTTTTGTATGATTGCAAAATAATCTACAAAGGTAGCAAACAAATTGACAAATGGTTCTTGTTTAACCAGTATATTTTATAAATCTAATTTCATAAAATATGCTTCATCAAGCTACAAAATATTAACATTTTTCAGTTTACTATTAAGCTGAGGATTAAGTTGATGAAGTTATGGTAATGTACAGCTTCTAAAATTACCAATAATTTTATGTGAGATGATGTCTATTTACATGATAGCTTTGTTTCTTATCCAATTGGAATTAAACTGCATGCTAGAAAACAAATTTAGATTTCCAGGTAAGTATAGCAACTGCAACAAACATGATTAAATTACTTAAGTTCATCACACTTACTACTTTCATTTATAATGGTTAAAATGGAAACAAAGTAGTTTACTTTTAAAATGCCTGATTACAATTGAAATGGTGTTTGTAAGTAGGTAGTGAACCTGACATCCTTTTTGTTGTCATCCAATCAACAGTTTGCAGAAATAATTTCGACAGTGTCAGTCATATCTTTTGTAATAACATTTTTTATTTGAATCAATTACAAACAAAATAATTAGATAAATATGTAAGGGGAAGTTAACGCGACAACAGTGCAAATTTTGAGAAAGTAGTGAAACTTTGCACATTGAACAAACAATAAGTTATGAATAAAAATAGGGGTAGACCCAAGCTGGTTCCTGTGTTTGATTGCAAAATCCATAATGGCAAATTTTGCTATGATGCTAAATGTCTTAAAACCCTTTTTTCAGAATTGTACAACATTTCATCAAAAATTTTGTGCTGATTAAACTTAGCTGAATAATATCTGTAAAGCTTCAGAGAAAATATATCCACAGCTTTTTTTGTGATTTATAACGGATGCTGGAACGTCTTCCTTGAAATTGTAAAAGCAAGGCATGTTATGGCTTAGGAAAAGGTAAATCTTAAAAGAAATGGAAAATAAATTATAACTTCAGAGCTGGCAAAGGAGCCCGATATGTTTCTTTGGATTGCTATGGCATTGTCCATCACAGAAGCAGAATGAGGTGAATCACAAATTTGTTATACTGCATTTAAATTTTCCACAGCATTGCTTGATGTTGACTAGCGCACATGCTTTTGAGACGCTTGTGGCTTTGTTGACCACACTGGAAAAAGCTTTCCATTGATGATTTGCCAACCCCATAGATAGAATGAAACACCAGGCATAATGTTTTTGAGACTCCTTGTCCATATCCTGGAAAATTTTTGTGGTACATGAAACAATCATAGTCTGGTGTTGTATTACACATGCTCACCTCTTTTAGCTTGTATGACAAGCCAGATTTCCATGTGATTTTATGGAACCTCATATCTGAATCTGTGAAATAATAATCACATCTCAAATGGTAACAAATGTTTGAGAATTAAAGTGATGAATTTTCAATATGGCAGCAACAAAAAACGGCAAACATAAAAGAACCCTGCTGAATATTATACTTGGTGCATATAATTGCAATAAGAAAACAAGCAACTAGTTAAATGGCATATTTTAAAAATGCTGAAGAAAATTGTTTTGTTCTAACAAGGTTACCTCAACTGTAAGAAAGCTTGCAAGAACCATATTCAATCTGAAGTTCATATACTCCCAAGACAAAGAAAACATACTAGGGTGCAACAACATCAGTAACTTGAATTTTGAATTGATGTGTCATAACATGTCAAAGTTCTCTGAGCATCACCTTTACTTCATCCTTCTCTTGTGTCATTCTTCAAGAAAATTTCTCTGTAAACATCATACACTACTATATCAACCCTCTTGACAGTTTTAATGATCTCAAATATCTTTTTTGCGATTTGCTCCTGACAATGTACACCATAGGTTTCATTTTCTTGTTTGGATAGTTTGAGTGGACCAATGCTGCTCCATCGATAACTTTGGCTTGCACGCCTGGAAAAGTGATGGATTTTCCATGCTTTGTAGTCATACTATGGACTTCGCACATTTGCACAATTTACCGTATTCTGACAAAGATACCGGAAATGCATGTTTCTCATGGACAAAAAAGTTTCCCAGATCTGCTCTTGATTGACAGGAAATGTAAAGGCTTACAAAAAATTGACATTCAGCTTTCAGCAATGCAATGGTCCACTCTGCTCATGATTGTTTATGTTTCTACATTCTACCTTTCTCCAGTGTCATGAACAGTGTGAATAGATTCTACAGAGTCTGGAGGAACAACTTTTTTTCAAAACAAAATTTATAAGTGGCTGATCTTTGAAGGGATTTTCTGCTTTATAAAAGGTATGTTTGATGTCTATTGACTGCAGAAACTTTTTTTAAATATGTCATGATGGAATTTAGAAAATGCTGCAGGTGTTACCTGATGGGTACATCAGTTTCTTTTAACAAACTTTCCTTTCAAAAAGTTATTGATTCTTTCTGGAGTGCTGAACCCAGACCATTCTTAAATGTTTGTCCATCCAATCTCATTGACCCAATCACCAATAACACTCAGATGCATTTGTTCTATGTCTAAGCTTCCAAAAGATCTGCCCAAATTCAGAAGGGTAGAGGCACTGGATCTGTTTACCCTAAGGCATTAATTGGCTGATTTGCAATAAAAACCAGCTTCTGGCCAGGATTCAGTTTGTTGGTGATACCTACTATCACTTTGGAAAAATGTTAGACCATAGCCAAGCTATTGATAGACTCAGAAAGTATTTGTTTATTAATACCACATAAATAACTTGTATCTTTGGAAAAGAAACTTGAAAACGAGCATCTGTCCTTTATTTCAGAAAGTTTTTGAAACCATCCCGTGGCATCACCAAAGCTACCACCAACATGTGCATCTTCTTTTTGGATGGAAACTCTGGGCGATGTTTGGTGGCTCAGGTTTTCCTGCTTTTGATAGCCCCACTAACGTGTTGGGCAATTTTGAAACAATAGGAGTGGCACTTTAAGCCTTGAAATCAAATTTCCATTGGCATATCAGGGCACTGAAAGGTGGTGATCGACGTACCGTGGAGAGGAGTTTTTGCTGTATTGGGACTTTGGTTTTGGTCAATGGTATCAATTGCACTTGCTGTAAAAATACCAGATTGAAGTCCAGGATTGCAGAAAATTTTACCTTGGTCAAATAAATTACACCACTTCTTGAAAATTACTTTTGGAATGTTTTTAATCCACTGACAGATTAGTTTACACTGAGCCCTTTACGTAATATGTTGACAATGGACTTATTTCTGGTTTTCATGCATACCCTAAGACCTACAGCGATTTGTAATGGTGGCTCAAGCAATGTCGCTGTGAAGTAACAGATTGGGATCATTTAATGTTTTTATAGAAATTGTACCTGATTATCTGAGAGATATTTGCTATTCTCATTGTAATTGATGACACAATGGATTCACCACTGGTCCCTTCAATAATAATTTGTATGAGCTGCCAAAAAAACAAGTACTGACAATCGTTGCAGCTCTCTAGATAGGTCACCATCAAGGATTTATTCAACTTACAACATTTGCCTTCTGACTATTGCATTAGTTTTAGTAATTACCATCCCATCATTGTAGTACCTGGAGCTTTGACAAGGTTCAAATAGAACACACCCTAAAGTGAGAGAAACGTATTTGCCATTTTTCACATACATAAACCTGGTACCAACTTTTTTTTTTTCTTAAAACAAGGATTATGTACTTGCTCACTTTCTTTTGCAGAGACACCATGATGATTCATCTGTTTGTGAAAATCTGAAAGATCCTTTAGTCAGAAAACTGGCATCGATGCATCTAAGAATGTTATGGTATCTTGTACAAAGCAAATCTTCGTCATTGCAATGTTTCATAGAGGGACAAAATGATGAAAAATTGAGCAGAGAAAAGTACGTTCATTAACTAGTATCTTTTGAAGCACTAAATTGGCAGTTTTAAACAAGCGACATTAGAATGCTTGGAGCTCAATCGAAAAGGGTTTAAATCATATTTTTGAACAAAGTTTATTTTACACCAAAATAGTGAGATGATGGATGTGAATGTGTCTGTATGTTTTATGAGTGGGTGTATGAGATGCATACGTGTGCGTATGTATATCCACATTCTTGTGTCATGAATAATGAATACAATAACAACATACTGCGTCAGCTTAGAATAATACTCCTTCGATATGTCTCCAAATTTTGTGGCTTCTGTACCGGTTGTACAGCGTTTTGAAACAGTTCTAATGAATGACAAACTGCTTTAATCGCAACTATGTTTCCTTCACTAAGCTTGGCTAGCAGCTTTGTCATACAGTTCGTGCGCAATCTTCCTCACATGCACATCTTTGTAAAGTGACTGGTGAAGGACATCATCGTCAGCAGTCTGCATTACAAAAGAAGCATTTCCAAGTGAAGTTTTTCAATGTTGCTACTGCTGCGTAAAGAACGCGGTGTTTCACATGTGTCACTACCAGCGAAAGGTTCTGTGGATGCTTTTGTACACTGCAGCTTTTGTTTATCATGCACAGATAAAAAACAGCATGATGTTCAATAAGGTATGTTGCAAGATCATTTTCTGTTTCACAGGTTTCAATAGTCAATTGCAATATTTTTGGCAGAGCATTTGCTATTTGTTGAAGTTCTTTCAAATGTGCTGTAATCTTCTATTATTTGCAGGAGACAAAGTGATTTGAAATGAGATACTGTTGCAGCAGAAGACTCATTCGATTGGCATATAAAACATTTCTCCCAGTAAATTTTTATGATTGGTGTCAGCACGACATCAGATGATACAATCTCAATCTTCCTTTTTCTTCGCAACATAATTCCAGGCGTATTACTAACTATAAAGCAAAAAATGGAATGTGGATTTAGTTATGCAGGATCTAAAACTGCAGATTGATGCATGATTAAGGTTAATAACAGAAGATTTAAAAAAAATACTGATGGAAAACAACCATGATAAAGATAATCATTGTAACCACTGATCAACTACAATTTTACACAAAAAAGAAAAGATACTTCCATGCCATTAAAAGGTCTGAACTCACAGAAATAGTAATCAACACGATCCATGCAAATGTGAAAAATGTCACATCCTGTTTTCACGGTTTTTAACAAGTGAGATTGAGTGACATGCCAAGGGAAATTGACATTTAATTTGTTTCTTGGCAATTTTGAGACATTGGTCTAAAGTTAAAATGAATCAGCACAAAATTTGCCATTCAACGGCATACAATATGACTCATCATTTGAAATAAAATTTTTTTGTGCCACTTGGCCCCAAGTTATAAATTTTGGACCCTAGCGCAACATCAAGGGTAGATCCATCTTGCGCCTACCCTTATTTTTTACCATAATGTGCTTTTTCTCAGTTGTACAAAGTTTCATGCTTTTTTCATAACATTCAATGTGTTTATACTTATACATGACTAAATTGTGCACAAAGAATTAATATGTTGAATGTTAGCGCAGTTCACAATAGAATATCTCGACTAAATCAACTAATTTAAAACAACCGTATTTCTTTATAGTATTGCCTCTTAACAACATGTCCACAGCAGAGATTTATGTTGGAAATCTCAACCCAGAAGTACGAGTACGGGATCTTGAAAATTGTTTTGGTCGATATGGCAAAATAATAAACTGTGAAATAAAAAAGAATTATGCATTCATTCTATTTGGTAATCACCGAGATGCGGAAATGGCAATTCAAAAGGAAAACGGTCGTCGGCTCTTAGGATCTGATATGGTTGTTAAGGTTTCTCACGGAAGAATCTCAGATGGTAGACCACCTTTTCGTAAACCTCATTCTTCTGATCGATTTCAAAGTCGCGGAGGACCACGAGGTCGTGAGGGACCCCCACCTAGGCCACCACCCAGGCCTATAACACCACCAATGCGTAGCATTCGTAACCGCTCACCAATAATGCGAGGAGGAAGGGATCGTTCACCAATTGGGCGACCTCCAATGGGCCGTGGGCGTGATAGATCCCCTGTTCCGAGTGGAGGGTTTCAATCTCAAAGCAGAAACTTTGGACCACGTCACGGAGGCAGGGAAGAGACATTTGGAGTCCGTCGAACCTTTGATGCTCTGGATGGTTTTATGGACAATCATGGATCACTGCCACCACGAAATAACCGTGTACCGCTACCTCGAAAAGGTTTTGTGCCCTCGCCCCGTAGTATGCGTGGACCCTCACGAAATGAACGTGGGCCACCACCAAGAGGCAATAATGGATTTTCACCACGGGAGAAATTTTCTCGCAATCGACCAGCTAATAGAGGTCCCACACCAAGTGATCGCTTTAACAGAGATCTACCAGTGAATGGTCACCATGGCTTACCATTAAATGAACGCCGTGGGCCACCATTAAATGAACGCCGTGGGCCACCATTAAATGAACGCCGTGGGCCACCATTAAATGAGCGCCGTGGGCCACCATTAAATGAACGCCGTGGGCCACCATTAAATGAACGCCGTGGGTCACCTGTAAACAAGCGACGTGGTCCAACTACTAGAATGAATGGTCTTAGTAAGCATGCTGGTGGAGATAGATTCCAAAATAAACGCGATTCTTTAAATGTAAGAAGAAATGTTGGTCCTAGACGATTTTAACTATGAAATAACAAGCATTGGCGTAAGATTCGAAATTAGCTTTACAGCTAATGGAATAAATAGGTGATGTATCGAAAGTTTAAAGCTGTTTTCTTAAACCATTTTCAGTTGACATTATGCAACTTCACAGACATTGCTGCTTCATAATGATAAAAAAAAGCGCGTGAATTATCTCTTTAATCTTTTCTGCGACAAAAATTTAAGAGTCAACGCCCTTACCTTTTCGAAACCTGGATCATTCATCCATTTTTTGTAAACTGATTCAACTATTTTTGTGCTTCTCATATACTTCAACCCCGCACAAGTTAGCAGTTATGAATTTAAACCAGGCCTGGGCAAATATCAGCAAATGTCTCCTGTACTGTTTTAAAAGGGTCGTGACTCTTAAAGACAACACATCAAAGCAAAAAATTTATATTTTATGTCTAATGGTTTGTTTAATATTTAAATTTTTAATAGATTTATTGATGCGTGTACAAAATCGCTTACAGCTTACAAGAATTTTAAAAATTTTATTTTGAGAACTTCCAGGCTTCCTCATTATATATCAAATAAGTGCACATTGTAGTGAGTCATAGAAAAATTTGCGACTTGATTCTAAAGCGGCTCAATTTGAAATTTGTGGTTTTTTTATTATCCGTCGTGTATAAATAACCTGAGACATGTTTTTAATGGCGAACACCCTTATGTAAAACTGTTCAATACTATCTTGCTGTTTACCTTCTCGCAAAAATAATTTAACGAGAACAACTTTTTTTACTGAATATAGCTAGGTTAGTTTAAAACTGGTGGAAGTTTCTGGAATTTCAGAAAAATAACAGTTCGAAAATATCTTTCAGATTTTGTAATTATATGATTTAACTGATGTAAAATATATGCAATGAAGTGTCTTTAAAGAGTAATAAGTATCTTGTTTTTACTTAATCCGGCAGTAAAAATTCTGTAAAAGTGCTGAATTGAAGTGAATTGTAATGCTTAAATCAGTGTGATATATTTTTTTTAAATATAAAATTGGGTTCTATGATTTTTAAATTTCCTTCATTAACTTTGTTTGACCTCGTAATACTAGTGGCTTGTGGTGTTAAAAGGTCATTATTTTTCTATTTTTAATCTACGAAATTTATTTTGTCATATATTGGATGTGATATATATTTTTATGCGGGGTTTTTTTTTTTTTTTTTTTTTAAGTGCTGGGTCTAAGGGATGGAAGTGACAAGTCCGTATTCTCATTTTGGTTTGTTATCATTTCTGCGATTTTTTCAAGAAAATCACATTTACAACATGAGCGTCAAATGTGAATTCGTGCTAAAATTTGATAAAAGTCTTAATATATAATATGCACATGGTTGTGTGTGCATGTATTTTGCTTTCTACAAATAGCATGCTCTCTCACAGCAGGCAAACCATGTTATACATCCCATGTTGAACAAAGTAATTATTTTAACCAAGAAAGTCGATTTTTAAGGTAATTCGAGACCCATAAACTCCAATTTGGGAAACTGCCTAAAACAATAAATTTAAGTTTTTTCCGTCGGAGTTTGGCCTTTTTCCGAGTTTTTGTATTCAGCTAGTTTTGCTGGTTTCTCATTTAAGGTAGTATCTGGGTATTAAAATCCAAATTTTTGAAAATGAATTTTTTTAGATGCTTTCAAATTTGTAGGAAACAACTGTTGTTTCTTTTTTCGAAAAAAACTACATACGATGTTTGACTTCTCAAATTTAAAATAGTTAGTACTCAATTTAAAATCCAAATTCATCATAGTAACGCCCTTAGTAACCACCCCTTCAGCTATATTTGCCTTAATAACGTATTTTATAATACCCTAGAAACCCAAGGTCAATTGTTGTTAGGTAGTATTATATTTATGTCGTTTTAAGATTTGATTAAATGTATATCGTAAGAAGTCATGAAAAAAACGTGAAACAAAAAAAAGAAAAGTTTTATTTATTATAGTAATGTTTTGTTACTGTTGTTTTCATTTTAGTTATAACATTAATGAAAACCATAAAAAAGTAAAGCTGCTTCACGAGGAATTAAAGAAACAAACATTCGAAAAATTCTCCACCTCCGGAAACTGCTTCTGAAAATAAAATTATCTTATTTATCACTAAATAATTCTGCATCATCATCTTTAAATTTGAATAGTGATGTAACACAACAGCATGAGTGTACATCGTCATCATCATTGACATCTACGAATAGCAGCTACATCGTAATCCGCTAATGTAAATATCCCTCACGTGTCCAATATACATACGCCCTTTTATGTTATGTCCTTTAATGTGACACTAGAATTACTTCAGTAACGTTTGATATTTTGAATAAGAAAGGTCTATCGATACCGTTAAAATTTCAATGTCCCAACAAGAATTGCACCTGGTGTACGACATTCTGCACAAGTAAAAAACGCAACCCCGTAACTGTTCGTAGTGGTAGACCTCCATTTGAAGTTAATGCACTTTCCGTTGTAGTTTAGAAAAACTTTACGAATACCTGAACATGCCTATTACGATGAATGCTACCGTATTCAATGATATACAGAAAAATGTATACGATTCTTACATTGATGTTACAAATTTTTCTATCAGCAATGCTGCAGATGAACTTAGAGAAACTGCATTTGCATCTGAGAATGATGAAAATCTTGTGACGGATCGTGGCAAAAATGAGGTTGTGCGTCATTAAACGGCGTTGTAACAGTTATTGCGTGTGATACTGGAAGGTGTTTAGATTACCGTGTGCGATCGAAAGTGTAAATCCTTTCAGTCTTGGGGTCATAAAAAAAGATTCAGTTGAGTATGAAGAATACATTTCAACTCATGAATGCAGCATAAACCATATCGGTTCCGCTGATTCTATTGAGACTGCTGGTTTAGTTGAATGTTTTATTTTGTCTGAGACTAACCGTAAACTGGGTTCACTTGACAATTTAAAGCAGCAGCAAAAAGACATTAAAGCACGGCATAAAGGCTTCACGGGTTCCGTGGAACAAAGAGAATGAATAACTTATAGTGCTGGATTATTTTAGGGAGATATTTCAATTGTTTATAATTCGTATAATACTTTTAAAATTTATTTAAGATTTCATAAAAGTTACTAATTTTGAATATTCACAAGCAAGAAATGAAAATATAAAGTCTTTGTTTTTTTTGCTCGTTTAATGCTTACCTTATTCTATCGTAAAAATCATTCAAAACCATGTTTGGAAATAGCAAATCTGCAAAGAGATAAACAACTTTCTCATATATGAGCAGTACTAATTTTCTCTTATAACTAATCTCTTTCAGTTTAATTCAGTATTTTATATAAAATTAGATATTTTTAACTGTGTTTTTCTTTGAAATTTTGAGACTGTGCGTCAAATGACTTTTGAACCCATTAAGCTATGTGTTGAAATTTAGCACAGTTTTTAAACTTTATGACAGGTTATAGAGCAGAATTTTTTTTAAAATGTGTTTTTAGTTAAGTGTTTGTATCAGATTGTTGACTCGCGGGTGTCGTTTTTACTCTACATTAAAAAAAAATTTAAATTTGTTAGATCTGTAAATGCATCCAAATTGATACTTTTCTATTACCTGTAAATTGACACTGAATTAACTGTGAATATTGATGTGAGTATGATGCCATTAACGGTTCTTTTTTAATTTGACGTACCGCAACAAGTGTTTTTGCCCAAAAAAAAATTTTTTTTTTTTTCTTAAACTGTTATATTTATATCTTTTATTGTGTTAAGATTTAAAACTAAAAAAAAAAAAAAAGGTTTTAGATTTAACACCCAATTACCACCTTAACTTGCGGCAACCTTTATTTGTATATAAGCCAAGAATCTTGTCTAGTTTTTCACACAGTAAGGCTTTACGCCCAATATTGAAATTGCTTACCGCGTCAAATGTATGCACCTTGTTTCAATTTTTTTTTAAACTGACAAATGTTAAGCTGGGAATTCTTTTCCAAATCATCGCATAAAAACTCATTTTGGTTTTAGGTCTTTCCGCTTCGAAAATAATAATTTTTCAATGCCTCCAGTCCGCACTTTAGGAAGCCTTTCCTGTATTAGTAATCATAAACGTCACACTGAGAAAACAGTCGATACAGACATTTTAAGCTTAAAAAATATATAATTTTTGTCATCAAATCCCTTTCATTTGCTCTTTTTTTTGTTGCTTTTCCCATTGCCACTTTTCTTGGGTTCCATTCGATTAACACGTTACTGAATTTTCTTGTAATTGTATTTCACTTGTAAAAATCAAGTTTTAGGTTTTCTAATAGACTCAAAATACCATTCGTCCCATCATTAAACGATTTAAATTATGGTTCCACCGACAACTACTGTTTTGTGAGCATATAACACCATTTGATGACTCATTAACATTTTGGGTCTCCCCGTTTAAGCACAGTCTTAAAAGTTCGTATATACCAAGATCCTACGAAAAAATTGAATGTACTAAATCGCTTACAACTTTTGGTATAGATATACTACTGTCCTTGTACCTTGAAGTATTGATTAATTTGTTTAACCAGAGAGTAATTAGTACTAGGGCAGAATTTGTGGCGGGCTTCGGCATCTTCGATTGCTGAAGTGTGGTGTACGAGTGCAGTGATTCTTTTTTCATGCATATATGTCATCTTGATTCTGTTTTGGCCATACCGTAAAAACTTTGGAGTGTGTTAGCCACTTTATCAGTCATTACCGTCACTTAATAATTTAAACTTATGGTTGGTTAACTTAAGGGCTCTCAACCTGGCATCAATTTATGATGTTTTTATGTTCTTATGCGTGTTTTTTTTCCCAGAAGTCATAGCCTGAAGATTATTTTTTTGAGTCCCAGTATTTGCAACTTTTAACAGTTTTTAGGTAAAGTTTGTGTGTCTATAAACTTCACATTAACTGCGTTTTTATTATGCGCCGTCGAACCTGCATATAACATCTGCGGAAGTCTCACCGAAAGGAATTAGCTCATTCGTTGCACTGTTCATGCTATTAATAACCACTGAGAAGCATCCGTCAACGTTTGTCACATTTCATTGTATTGACTTTTGACCCTGCCAAGCTTTAAATTCAAGATTCCGCAAAACTAGTAAGTCCCTTTCTCATTTCCCGATCTTTATTTCAAATTGGAATAATCTACAAGCCTAGTTTCCAAAAATAAAAACTAGTTTAATCCAATCAAAAAAAAAGTGCAATTACAAATAAATAATATTAATTATAACACATGAATAATTAAAACTTTGTCTGCAAATTTTGCAGTTACAGAGTATAAGTGTAGATTTTACTTTAAATTTGGAAATTGTTTTACAAGTATTAATGTCTTTAATGAGTTCGTTCCAGGCCGGAGCTGTTCGCATTTCAAGTGAGTTTAAATTTTAAAATTTTATGGTATTAAGTACGATTTCAGGGCGTTTAAGAATTCACCCTGCTCTAAAGCTATCTGTCCTCATAGTTTTATTACAAATATATCATGCATCAATAGAAAGGTTTCCAAATACAATTTGATGGGGCAACTATTGTTTCGATTGAATTATACTCTACTGTTCAAATATTATTAATAAAGAAATAGGGAAGCTAAACAAAACATGAAAAAATAATCACGAATAGCGCTTCAATTAATTTTTCTGCGGATTCAGCAAAAAAATGCTTCCTTACTGTAGAGAATTTTTCACATTACTGCCAAATGAGTTCCAGCTGTAAAATTCAAGGAATTTAAATATTTGAAAACTTCAGTCAAAAGAAATTCAAGGTTCTTATGATGTATAGTTTTTGATCCAGTGATATTTAAAGCCGTGGAACCACATGCTAGCGATATATTTTCTACCCCACAACCATTTGGACATCGCAGAAGCTTTATTAAAGTTGGTATTATTGGAAAATTAAAGTCGTTATCAACAATATGAGGAGTTTTAACTTTTTTTTTTTACACTTGAAAGTATAACACAGTTACAATTCAGAAAGTCTGATCATTTAAACGTTTGTCTCCATTCGACTTCTTTCTACCACTTGACTTATTAATTTTTCTGGAAGACGGAGCCAAATAATTTCACTAAAAAGTACGTTCTGAAATTTTTGCATGACTCGCTTAAGTTTTGTATAAAGTCAGATGAACATGGGTATCTTGCTTCATAACCAGCCAAAAACTGCTGTTTTGGAACTGGCCTCAAAGTTAGCTAAATATTAGTATTTTAGTGAACATTTTTTGTAAATTTTCTCATAGAAAACAGGTGTACATTTTTCGTGAAGTTAGACTGCATAATTTGATGGAAATTTGCAAATGATGAAAATAACTGTCGTGAATTAGAAAACCGTCTGGAACCATTTTATATCAATGGCTCACAAAACTTCGTTAAAAACGTTGACGAGCTGTTTAGTCCTTTCAACTAGAGAAAGCATATACATAAAGAATAAGTTACAAGAAAATTATTTGGAGATGAAGCACCTCCTTTAAAAAAAGTTTCTTAAAGAGGAAAATATAACTTATCGTGTAGTCATTGTGGCATAAAGGATTGTGTGAAAAAAAATATCTGATGGAAAAAGGAGATTCTTCAAGGCGATGTTATGCTTGAGACAACTTTAAAAAAAAATCGTTTTTATGTGCTATTTTTAGGTGAAATCAATATATAAAGGCTTGCTAAAACATGACAAGATTGTTGGCAGGCCAAAGTTAAAAATGGTGAATGGTAATTTTTGATACAAGTAAACTGTAACTGAATTCAACAAATATTCTTACACTACCAGTGATTAATAAACAATACAGCTGTAAATAGAAATAAATTCTCAGTCGACAGTATTGAAATTAATTTTGTTTTGAACTATTGGATGAATAGGTTATACGAACAAAAAAAGGATTCAATGGTGTATTATAGTGAAATAATAAACGTGGTTTTTAATTTAATGTTTAAATTTAAAATGAATGACTTAATGCAACATTTTAATTGAACTTGCGGTTCATAAAACAGTTATGTTTAAAAACACGAAATTAAATATTAAAACAATAAATGATTAAGAAAATTCGAATGGAATGTTTATTTTGTTTAACTTTCAAATAAAATTCTCTGTCGACAGTAAGTAAGTAAGTATTATTCTGCCACAAACAAATATACATTAGCCATGAAAATTTACAAGACAACAGAAAAAAAAATAATAATAAAAGAACACTAACATAAAAGTAAATGGTGGCAAGGATAGGCACAAAAATTGTTTGTCACAACAATATTTCTGTTGTGGTCCCGTTATACATGACACACAAAAACAGATTAAACCAAAGCATAGTTAAAAAATGTTTATTTTGAATTATCTATAATTATTAGGTCTACGAACTATATCTAAAGAGGTAAGAAATGTCTCCTCGATCTTATATTTAAATATAGCTTGTGATGGATTTTATTTCATTACAAAGCCTGTTCCATATAATGGGACCTTTTGATGCCAAACATTTCCCATAGTAGATTTTCTAAAGGGTGCATCTAGCTTTAGATGGCTGTTATAGCTTGTGATGGATTTTATTTCATTACAAAGCCTGTTCCATATAATGGGACCTTTTGATGACAAACAATTTTTTCCCATAGTAGATTTTCTAAAGGGTGTATCT
>JAUZNK010065929.1:0-14455 GCA_035046665.1 Euphysa ruthae
TCACGAAATTTATAAAAATTTCTACAATAAAACCCTTCAAAACAATTGGTACATTAAATTACATTTTTTAATTCTTCAATGAGAACAGTTGTATTTGTTAAAATTTAATTAATACTATCATTTTTTTTTATTTAATCAAAGGAATTATTTTTGATAACTGAAATTTTATAAGTATTTTAAGATATAAAATTACACATCTCTTCTTTAAATTATTATTATCTAAAACTATTGTGACGTTGAAAAAGCATTCAAGCGATATTTTTTAGCAATGATGAGTAAGTAGAAGAAAACACCAATGCATAAAAAGGTTTGCGAAAGGCAAAAAAAATTTCTTTTGGCATATTCACAGAAATTTTAACGGTTTGGCAGGCCAGAAATCATAAAAATAAATTTTAATACATGGTTTTAGCTTTAAAAAAATTATATAGATGTTTTTATTTCAAAAAAAGTATTCTTGTTAGCAATTTTTCTGAAACGATTTATTTGGACCTAAACTGGATATTTTTCTATCTTTCAGGCCCTTAAGTTGCTGCGTCTAAAGCCATTTTATTACGAAAAAATTGCCTGCACATAAAATTTTAAGGCAAATGAAACACATTGTACATGATAGTAGCGATATTTCGTTAAACACAATAAAATTTTATATTTAAATACAGATCACTTTATTAAAAACTAACTGCATTATTTTTCTTTCCTTTTTATTTTTCCACATAGTAATTTAATAGCTAATAACTTGGTCATATCAATATATCAGAAAAACGTGAGTTAGTTATGTAATTTAGTAATGACAAAGCTTCGAGAGATAACCTAGTCCTGTTATCAGGCAAGATATGTAATGAATTTTAGAGTTTGGGGTTTTGATAGGTTTTGATTCCTTAATTTTGCGAGAAATGAATGGTTTGTTATCAATATTAGACTTTTTTTCTTGGTGGAATGTGTGATCTTATTCTCAGCAATGCTTTGTTTGTATCAGCTTTCTTAACTGTGCATTTTTCCTTCTCTAATAGCATATTTAAGTTGCACTTAGATTCCCTGATATAGATGGAAGATTCCCTGATATAGATGGAAGAACAATCTTTACATGGAATTTGATATACTATGCTGTTATTTAAATTGAGAAGTAAATTTATCATAGATAAATTACCAAGCTTTATCTCTCCCAAAATTAAATAATTCTGTTAACCTAACCACATCAACCGTATTTCTTATGCTGTTTTTGGAATATGGCGCTCAGCAATTTGACAGAACGCACCGTTTCTTCAGGCCACAAATAACTAAAACAACAGCAAAAAGCTTGATTT
The DNA here is from genome assembly GCA_035046665.1 of Euphysa ruthae. Classification (NCBI taxonomy): domain Eukaryota; kingdom Metazoa; phylum Cnidaria; class Hydrozoa; order Anthoathecata; family Corymorphidae; genus Euphysa; species Euphysa ruthae. Next base: position 1,302 of record JAUZNK010065929.1, read on the forward strand.
TTTCTAAGTCATTTCCATATTTATATATACACATTTATTTTAGAATGGTTTGTAAACTTTTTAATTGAAACTTTACTAGACAATTAAAGATTGTACATTCATTCTTAACAAAACGTATAATAACAAGTGTTATTTGATGAGTTTAAGGATTTTATTTGTTCCAGGAGGGTGATAGTGAAAATTGGCAAGTTAGAAATTTGAAGAACTGGATGGAAAAAAATTCATTCATCTTAGCTGCAACAGTTGATGGTGGAGATATGCTTGTTAGGTATGTTTAGCTTAATGGACTTAATCGCATGCTTTTCTTTTAAAACCCAAATATTTATATTCTAAAGGTTTAAATGTTGAATTAGGGTCAAAAATCAAAAAAATTTTGCTTGTTAAAATTCCCTTGTAGAAGTGTCCCCTCTGTGCTGTTGGTTTAATGTGGTTATATATTATCTGGCACTTCTTTGGAGACGTATTTAGGCCAAAAGAATTATATATATATCAAAAAATTATTATGCATTCTGCTTCCCTGGAAATTTTTTATAAGCTTGAGTTGTTGTACACCTTGGTATATCGGCAGTGCTAATACAGGAAATTAATCTTGGGGTTTGAGAAGAAGAGGGGGTCATTGTTTTAAGCCATTAATTTTCAGTTAGAGACATCTGGAAATTCATTAAAAGTGCCAAAACTCTGTTTCAAAATAGGTCTAAGTTAGCTCCTGATCAATATTTCTATTGTGTTTCTGACTTGAAGTATTTCGAAATTAGGAAACTTAATACCACCTTAGTGAAACTGTTTGTCTTCCAGATATTGCAGATTCATGCATTAAAATCTTCCTTCTGTTACTTCCGCTAAGAAATAAGTATTCTTTGCTTTGCCCTTTCTTGCGTCTCAAACTTTGAGCTAATATTTTTTGACTGGGATTATGAAATTTCATGGAAGTGTTAAAACTCAGGTTCAGGAAAAAAACCTTTAACCCTTTCAATCCTTGAGTTTTATCACCTGGGCTCCAAATGTTCGAAATGGTATTTTTCAATGAAACTCTCGCCATTTTCTAAGGATACTGCAAGAAAATGAAAAATATATATATACAATTTTTCATGATGATGTCATAAAGCACTAAGCCCAGGCTCTTTGTTTTCAAAAAAATCTATTCATGAACAAAAATCTAAGTAAAATTATTTTTTTGAACTTGAAAATTACCTTAGAAAGTTACTTAGGGTATCTAATAACAAATACAAAAGTAATAGGGGTTTTTTAAAATGTATTTTTTCTAAAAAGCCAGCATTTGTACCAGTACCCACAAAAAACTAATTTTAGACCTTATCCGAAAAGAACCAAAAAATAAGACCAACAAAAGAACCTATTTAGTTTAAACCATAAAGATTGTTTGCATCATTATTTCTGTTGCTTCTATTTTCTGTATCCTCATGAACTTTTGCTCCTTTTTATCCCTTATCTTATTATTGTCTTTGTCCCCTACCATGCGAGCACTTCTTCTAACGCGTCCGCTTACCCTACCAAGCACACGTTCTCGTCCCCTACCACCCCCTCGTTAACGGCTTCATTTTATTTCACCAGGGTTATAATTCTCCCTTGTACTGCTATCAATCTCACTGACACTGTCATTGCCAATCTCATTTTCAATCTTTGGAGATTCTAGAGATTGCTCAATTTACTTTTTTTTCAGTCAACTTTTCAGTCAACTTCCTAAATCAATAAGTTTAAAGCAAAAAATGTTCTTTTCATCCGGTTTGCCAAAAATGCCAAATAGTAGTGATGTTTAAGCTAAAACAGCATGGTTTTTCAGTACTATAGCCACACTTGGCAGATCACCCACACGGCGGTTGACTGGGAAAAAATGTTGATTTTCTGGGAGTGAAAGGGTTAAAAAAAATTTTGTTATTTGAGTATTCCTTTATCCTCAGAAAGAATAAGATTTATTTACTTCATATTCTTTTTGTGGAAGACGTATTTCTATAATTTGAAATAAATTATAAGTTTTTCTTTTCTTTTTTTTTTTTAATTCAAGGTTTCACCTAAACCCTGAAATTATGATTATGAGATTATGAGTTTTTAATTTTGACATTGTGCAAGTTTTTAGTAGCTACTGTTTAAATTTATTGAAATGGCTATATAATTGATCTAATATTTTAATTGATTAATCATTTGTTAAGAAATATGTTTTATATAAAAATTATGTATAAAAGATTGGCATGAAAAGACTATTAGTTGAAGGGTTCAGTGACAACCAAAATTTTGTCAAATCTGTCTTGTTTATTTCTTTAATAAATAATTGTTCCAAAAATATTTACATTTTTACAATACATTGTGTGAATTGACATTAAAGGTATTGTTATTAGTATATATTTATTTTTTTTCAGTTATCCTCCTTATTCTTCTAAAGATAAAGAAAACTATGATGAAGTAATTTTGAAAGGTTTAGCTTCTTCTTTTTCTGTAAAGAGTAGCAAAATGTTCTCTGGTCACACATGTGCTGGATCAATGATGGATAAAGGAATTGCTAAAGGTATTTTATTCTCAATATGATTCTATTAACCCTTTGCTTCCCAGCTATTTTTCTAAGAAACAATATTCAGATCCCAGCCATTTTTTTGGAAAAATTATATCATATGAAATTTGACATTGCTCTTCATCAATAGTAAAATGCTGGTTTAGAGTCTGGTAGTTGCTAAACGCTTCTGTTAGATGATGTATAAGTAATCCAAGTTTTTTCTTCGGGTTATATCGTGGCCGACCCTTTGAAGGGTAATCATTGTTATCATGGAAATCGAAGAAAACATAATGTTATAAAAGACTGTTCTAGGCATTACATTTCTAGGAAATGGTGTTGCGATTAACGGATCACTTGCCCAGTATGAGCGGAGTAAATATTTTTTCACAATAATCTCCGACATTTTTTCATTAGTTATGCAGTCGGCTGGCTACCTGCATAAATCAGAGGAGGCTGGTAAATTATCTCCGACCGATTCAAGGTATTGCACAGTATAATTATTTGTTTGAGGTTACATACTCGATTAATTCATTGGCTATAAAAAGTTTGTAAAAAAAAAAGTTCATCAACTTGATCTGGAAATTCAATGTTTGTAACACCCCAGGTGTTACAAACATTGAATTAATAATTAAAATTAATAAAGGGTTGTTTTTTTTTCGAGTTTTTTATTGCCTATTTTCCAATGTTTGATGTCCCAGCCAGGGACAACTTAAGTTTTTTTTGTAGCAAGAAGAATATTTTTATCTCATGAGTTTTGAACATCTCCATCTGAGAAAGGTTGAAAATTAATCAAACTCAATTTCACTTTCACCAAAGATTTCTCTAATAGTATCTCTAACTTTATCAGTATCATTGTCACTATCTTAGCAAGCTGTATTTCATCCGCAGAAGTATCATTGTCACCATCTTAGCAAGCTGTATTTCATCCGCAGAAGCGTTCAAAAAAGTGTTGAAGTTACTTTTCTTTTCTTTCTTTTTTTTGATGAACCTGTGACAGCCGCCATAAGTAAGTATTTATTCACTATAAATAAAAATAAACAAAATAAATGTTAAAAATTTAAATATAATACAATATTGCAAAAAACGAGGTCTGTATTGATAGCAGAGATAAGCACAAGAAAAGCCAAAGCCTTATTTTCATTGTGGTACGTCGATGGGTAGGGGGTGATCAGTTCAAATATATAAATTACTTATTTAATATAAATAATATATTCCCTATTTAATATCTATCTAATTAAACCAGACTTGTGTTTTAATTTTGCAATGTTCTTCAAATTATGTTTGAATGTATCAATATTTTTACTAGCTTTCGTGCATTCTCTTAAATTGTTCTATATCGAGGGACCCATATAAGAAATAGCGTTTTGACCTTGATTAATTTTTCTGAAATGTTGATCAAGTTTTTGGTAGGATTTCCTTGTTCTTGCTTTGAAGATCTCAGATATGTATTCAGGGGGAATTTCTGTTAACAAACTTAAAGGCATTTGCACTTATGCATTGTTCAAATCTGTCGTTTACATTAAGCCAATTTGTTCAAAGTGATCAATTGTTAAATGCTCTCTGTTTCCCAATAGAAACAGTAACTAATACTTTTTTTAAAGCTTTATTAATATTTGCATACCATGAAGAGCAAGCATAGTCAAAATGAGGCTGAATTAATGAATTGCATAAAAGTCTTCGAAGAGCAGGAGTTAAATATTTACTGTTTCTGTATAAAAAAAATTTTATTTATAATTTATTTTGGAAATTATATGAGGTTCCATAGATTCTCCACTAAGTGTTTCATCAAAAATATATCCAATATATCAGTTTTCTTCAGTTTGTATTTACTTACAAAAAGTATAGTTTTAGTTTTATCTTTGCTAAAATGAATGCTTAATTTATTATCAACAAACCAGTCATAAAGCTTTGAAAAGTCTTTATTCAACTGTCTTTACTATTTCCTTCACATGACTATGTTGGAATACAAGACACGAATCATCAGCATACAAATATAGATCACTTTCAACTGCTGCTTGCATATCATTTATGTATAGAAGATAAAGTGAAGATCCTAGAGTTGAACCTTGTCGAACATCGCAGGACAACTTAGCATGCTCAGAAAACACCTCACTTTTATTTATTATGAATGTTCTATCAGTTAAATAAGATTTAAACCAATTTTTGGTGTTGGTGTTAAATTTAAAAAATACCGTTTTATCATAGAGTATTTTATGGTTGATTGTGTCAAATGCAATCCTTTAGGATTGTATCATTGAGATGTGATAAAATGAAGGATGTGAAATGTTTCTTGCGGGATTATGATTAATATTTATATAAAGTATTTTGTTGTGTAAGGAAAGTGTTCTTCTGGTCATGAAATACTTTTTTCCATAACTTGAAACCACAAAATATTACATAATAACGAAAATATTATTATTAAACCATCAGATAAAGGAGGCTGTTTGGTTATGATGGATAAAGAATTTTATAAACAACACTTAGTAATTGAAGGCCATCTCAAGAGCAACCTCTATAAAGAAATTAACCCAAACAGTAATGGAAAAGTTTTCAATAAATTATAATCCTTAGTTAAAAAGTCTTGAGTATTGGATTAAAAAGAAGCGAGATTTAATTCCTCCATGTTTCTTCAACGAATTTATTTTAGAATCAATTCAATTTGTTTTATGTAACAACAACTTTATTTTTGATGGTATTATTTATGTATAACCAACAATCAGGCACTGCTATGGGTACAAAGTGTGCTATCCCATACGCATGTCTAACTATAGGTTTTTTTGGAAGAGACAAAATTATTCAAAGTTGAGCTTAAAAATATTTTACAAAATATGCATGTAAGGAAATAGAGAAAGTCTTTAAACATTATATGGATAACGGTTTCATCATCTGGCCAAATTATCTAAATTTTGCACACTTCTTTACATCTCTAAATAATTTACACCTCTCGATAAAATATGCATTTGAAAATTCAATAACTAAGAAAGAAAATAACATAACCTTCCAAGTATTGAGTTTCTTAGATATTAAAGTAATCTTACATAAATAATCATACACTACATAATACTACGTAATCATACACTACATTTGAAGCAGATATTTTACAAGGAAACTAACGCACGTGATTATTTGCCCTACGATAGTTCCCACACTCGTATTTGTAAGAACAATGTTCCCTTCAACTTAGCTAAAAGAATTATAGTCTTTGTCAAATTGTCTTTATCCTGACATCGTTATAGACTGGGCTTTCCACAATGCTAAACTTCAAGGACCTGTCTCTTTTAAAGAAAAATCCAACAATTTACCTTTCGTCACCACTTTCCATGAAAACATTGAAAGTAAATCATTGGTTAGAAGTATTCGCTCTAAAATTCAAATGTCCAGTCTGACCATTTTTAAAAAGTCTACATTAATAGCGATATAGTTCTTTCTCAAAGACAACCGAAAAACTTATTACGTTATTTAACAAAAGCCAAATTGTGTTCCGTTTTCCCTGTGGAGTTTTTTGAAAATCTTTTCCTGAGTAAAGGTTTCGATTAAATAATAAATATCTTAGCAAAAGTTATAAATAAACAATTATCCAATTATCGTGTTCATATATAAATAAAAATACGCCAGATTTTTATTGTAAAGGAATTATTACATTCTAAAGAGCGAAAGCGAAAAGCTTTAATGTAAATATTATGTGTATATGCATATTTATATGTATAAAATTTTGGTGTTTATTTACTATCATAAAAAGGTAGCACTATAATTTAATGAAAGTGCTAGATGGGTTTTACATCTCCCCCTAGGTATTAGATAACTTTTGAAAGAAGCTTTTATACAAGACTTTGCTGTCATGACTTAAAAATTTATTAATCATCTTGCAAAAAATTCCGGTAACTAATGTTGTGCTTAGTTTCTTCTGAAATTTCCCTGTGCTAAAGAAATATTTATTCTAATAGTTTATCAATTGTTAAGTAATCTTATTTTTTAAAGAAAAAATTGAGATGGCAGCATTCTTATTTTGATTTTTGCTAAATTTACTCAAAAAATTTGTTGTGTTGTTTAATTCCAGGATTGTTTTGGAGACCACAAGAGAATACGATAGCAAAATATGTTATGCGTAAATATAATACACCGCTGGTAAGTATTCATTTGTCATGTTGTCGAAGTCCATCTATTGATAAAGTCACTGCTATCTGGAAAAATTCTAAAGAAGCCTTGATTAACTTCTCATACCTTGCTTTGTCACAAGTGTTTGGAAAAGTTACAAATGCAGATGGTAATATGATCAATGCTGAAATAAAGTTTTTGGGTTTAAAATCTACTGTCATCCATTCAAAGAATGGTCTTTATCAGAAATTCTTGATTCCTGGCACGTACTCAATGAGTGTAAAATCAGATGTACTAGGTCCGATAAAAGCTGATTTGGTTATAGGAAATAAGCCAACTCGTAAAGACTTTGTTCTTGAAAGTTTGAAAACAACATCGCTACCACTTGTTAAAAATAAGCATAGATATGATGATTTATTGCAAGACTTGATGTCAATTTCCAAGGATTACCCTGACATCACTCGCTTATATAACATTGGAAATTCAGTTCAGGGAAGAAAATTGCTTGTTTTGGAGATAAGCGATAACCCTGGTGAACATGAGTCAGGTGAACCTGAAGTGAAATATGTCGCAGGTAAGGTCATAAAAATAAAACATTGAAAGTTTCAAATTTTTTGAAATAAAAATCGTGGTTTTTAAGTACCATGCAAAATTTTATAAATTCCATGTTTTCTATTTTTTTAATTTTTTTTTTGTACAAGTTTTTATTCAAATATATAAAATCAGGCTTTGTAATTAACCAATTCTCTTGAGTAAAAATAGACTCACATTGCGCAAGAGAAGCAAGCCCGAGGAGCCTAATTAAACGATTAAAAAATCTGTGAGTCTTGACGTGTAGAGACCAAAAATCTGTGAGTCTTCTCCTGTTGAGACCAAAAATCTGTGAGTCTTCCCCTGTAGATACCAAAAATAAAAGCTAAAATATAATTTCTTGCAGGAATCATAAGGAATTTTCCTTATGACCAATATTAAGAACAAAGTAAAAAAAGTTATTAAATAAAATATATTTATAATATATTTTCCAATATTTATGTTTTTTTTTTTTATCTCTGGTATCAATCTTACCATCAAAACTTTTCTAAAATTTCCTTATCGATCTGGTAGAAGACATTCAGGTTTTCTTCAAATTCTGACATTTTAAAAATCTGCTCTTTTCAGCAGGTTTTCAAATTTGATTGTTATCCCATTTTATTATTTTTTTCGTTGCCAACCCTTTAATTTAAGACTGCTGCCCATTTCTCAGAAATGTAAATTGTGAGTGTGTGAAACTATGAAAAAGTGTATTGTAGAATGATTAAACCATTTCTTTTTTCTATAATTTACTTTGTTTCTTAGCAAATCTGTGAAAACCTCGGAAATTAATCTCCGCAAATCTTTTATAGCTTTATGATCAGAAACTGTTTGGCCATTTTTCTTACAGGGTTGTGTTTTTACCTTTTGTTCTAATTTATTTGTTATCCCTAATGCAATCATTTAGACTAGAACACAAGTATAGTTTGCTAACACAGGTTGTCCCAACCTAATTTAGATTGTTTCTGCAGAGGTTAAACTGAAAATGAAAATGTTATAAAGATTAAAAAATGAAGTGTTTTTAGGAATGATTTATGATTCATTTAAAAGTTAATTGGAGATATTACGTTCATTTCTGCTAATAATATAATCAATATTATATTATTATGTTGTGTTATGTTCATTAGCCCGTGCTCAAATTAAGTCAAATTTTAAACCATAGTGAAACTTAATTTCTTTAGCTGTATCTTTTCAAGGGAAAATTAAGATTTGCTTGTACTCTATGAAATTATGCACTACTTAATTTTTTTTTTTTTTTAATCTTTATTCTGAAAATAGTGACAAACCAATATTTTCTATTATATTCATCGGACCACAAGTTTATTAGTATAGGTTAGATAGCCAAATTTGGTTGCCCTTAGCTCATTTGGTGATGTCTTATTATTTCTGTTTTTTTTTTTTTTTTTTTTTTTTTATACCAGGTCGATATCACACTATGCTTCTTAATGGTAGCAATGCGTCACTAGATATTGAAAATTTCATTAGGATGAAATTTGTTTTAATTTTATAATTAGTAAGCATTTAGTTTTATATATTATTTTATGGTTTAATTTTTAATTATATTTGGGGGACTGCTTTATTGTAGAAATACATATAATTTATACTGTGTGATATTTTACATTTTAAAAACCTACATTTATTTTAAAACAGTCATCCTTTTTTAAATAAATGCTACTAAATGGAAATTGAAATAAATTCCTAATTTATTTATTTTTGGGAACTTGAGCTAGTGTTTAAAATAGTCAGATTAGATTATCCCCACATGTGTTTAATGTCCATTTTGAAGTTACCACCTTATTCCCTATTACTTTTATTGTGATTTTCAGTACATTGCCTTTTGTTTTTATAGGTCTTCATGGAAATGAACTCGTTGGTGAAGAACTTCTTGTTTTGCTTTCCAAGCATTTAGCTCAAGGTTATGGAAATGACCGCATCATAACATCTTTGATCAATCGTACACGGATACACATTTTACCATTAGCAAATCCTGATGGTGCTGAAGTTGCTCTAGACAGTAGTTGCACTTCAGAGAAAGGAAAATACAATGCAAACAATGTAGATTTAGCAGAAGATTTCCCAGGTGAATTTTTTGTTTTTTTTTTTTGTTGTTTTTTATTTTTTATTGTAGATTTAGCAGTTGATTTCCCAGGTGAATTTTTTTTTAAAAACCAAAATTCAAAAATCAAACAGCTCTCAAAATCATAGCACTTAACTCAACCCAACAAAAACTACTTAATGGGGTATTTGTACTAGGCTTTGCTAGGCTGAACTCAAATAGGATTGGGAAAATTATTTCACATGTTCAATTTCTTGATTCAATTGATTATTTAAAATCTTGTCAGTAAAACCTAGTGTAATCTTTCCATACTTGAGTTTTTCTTATAGTCAAATTTTCATGTCACTATGGGACAAGAGTTAGTTTTATCAAGCATTGGTATGGTATATACATTTTTGGACTGCAATAATAGTCAGTGAGGGTGCTATAAGTTGATGTCTGCATCTTCATTCATTCATAACTGGCTTTTGATGATTTTTCTAAGGCTTATGGCTGCATCCTTCATCTTTTATTGGCATGTTTGCGGTTTTTCATAGAAAACCATCCACTCTACCATTTTCATAAGTGATGATTTCAACCTAGAAACAGATATCTGAAAATTTGTTTATGACAACAGCTATCGGTTGAAAAAATAATTTTATTACAAAAACGTTTGGTTCTGTCATTTTACTTTTGTCATTTTTCTATAGAAATTTCAGCTGTTTCTAGAAAAAGGCATTGCTGATTATTTTTTTATTGTAGTTTCTGGACAGAAAGTTATACCTCCAAAAAAATAGAAATATTAGGATTTGCCATAGACCCACTGTGAAACTCATAATAAGTACTTGCAAAAATGCAAGCATGAAATTTTTCACTCTAATAAAGATTAAGATGCTTTCTCTAGCTAAAGCAATTAAAAATACCATATTATGTTGCTTTATTTTTTCTATTGTCTACTGATTTAAATGTTTTATAAGGAGTCTAGTACAAGTCTTAAAACTCTTAATCAGACGTTACAAAATGTTTACAACAAGACTTCATTTTTACAAACTTCGGGGTTAAACTGAAACCTTCAGATTCTGAAGGTTGAGATGTATAAAACCTTTTAGAAACTAATTTGAACTGAATATCAAGCAAAGCCATTGTTGGGCTTTCTAGGAATTTTTTGAATTTTAAATGTTCAGGATTGGGTAAAACAGCTATATTGGAGAGGAATTAAAAATTTTGACCTTACAATATTAGTTTTTTTTTTTTTTTTAATGTTTTTTTATCATTGACAAAAGATTCATCAAAAATCTATCAATAATTACTAAGTAAAATATATGATAAGGATAATGATTGTCTATAGTTTTACAATATACATTAACATTATTACTTGGTTGCTAAATTTCTTAAAATATCTCTGAATAAAAATAAGAATATATGTTTTAGAATGAAAAAAAAAAAAGTTGAAAAAGCTGTTCTAAAACTTATTGTGCTATGTGAAAACAAATTGTTGTGCAAACAGTTAGACACACACAAAGAATGAATATACTCATTGAAGCATAAATTTTTTTGCTTTATCTAATGGTAATATTTCAAACAGTAATTTTCTGTAAGCGATGCAAATAATGTAGCTAATTTTTAGGGATTTAAGAATGTCAAAAAATCTTTTGATTTCATTTGATCAACATTACAACAAAAATGGAGGCGAAAAACCATCCTCACGTTTGTTTTTATTTCACTTCCATCATTCTGATACAAGTAAAGTGTGTCTTAGGAACAGATCAAATGTTTACAAAGTATCTCAAAAAACTATTTTTACAAGGTTTATATATTTCTGTGTGAAATTTAAACACCTTTTAATCACTGATAAAACAAATGATACAAGCTCTAGTAGTTTTGTAAACTAGTAGTATACTATTAGGAAAGCGCTTTGTAATTTTGGCAAATGCTTTGGTGATTTTTATTACTTCCTTAAAAAAATTTTTACAATTTTTTTTTTGTTAACTAATCCAAGCAAACCCAGGTATTTTGTTCTATATTTAGAAAAATTATTTATCTCAAAATCATATTTCATTTATTTTTCTCTTAAGTCTCTTTCATTTTATATTATTCATAAAGTTATGGCCATCTGGTATTGTTGTGCTTAATGCTTATTTTAGACACAGCAGTTAAATTTCTCATGATTTAGTTTCACCGATTTTGATTTTTTTGGCATCTAATTAATTTCAAAATCCAATAAAAGTATTGGAAAACAAGTGCATATGAAAAATCCATAAACTTCAAACTTGCAAAATGAAAATATTAAAATTAAATGCAAATAGTTTGAAGTAAAAGGAAATCTATAGATGAATTTTGGTTTTGAGATGAAAAATAATTTTTTCTAAGAAAATATTATTATGAAAGCAACCAACATGATTTCCAAACATTGCAAAGAATTTTGTTAAGAAACATCGGAACTGGGACATTTCTCATGTTTATTATGAAAAGCATATCTAAGGCTGGATGCTTTTTTTCAAAAAAACATTAAATTCTATACTTGGTTACCAATGTAAAAGCACGATTTTAATTTTTAGCTAATATATTTGACGAAAACAAGCCATCACAACCTGAAACCAAAGCTATCATTGAATGGACAAATAAAGTACCTTTTGTGTTGTCTGCTACTCTCCATGGTGGATCTCTTGTCGTTAGTTACCCTTATTCCAAACCAAACACAGATGCCAATCCCAATCCAACAGAAGATGACGACGTATTCAAATTTCTTGCAAAAGGTACCAAATGGAGGGTTCTTGTTTATCATATTAGTATATCTTGCTTTAATAATAATTCCAAAAATAGTGACACTATTTCACCGATTTAATTTTTCTTAAAAATTACAGCATTCACAAAATACAAATCATATGATACTTTTTGAGAAAGTTTTAAGAATTCAAAATTTTGTTGGCGTTTGGTTTCTTTACTGAAGAATAGCTGATGTCTGTAAGTCAGCAAACATTTTAAACAAATGTTGGTTAATAATGTGAGAATTACGTGGATATTTTAAAATTACGTGATGTTTTATTATAGTTGCATTATCATATTTTGATCTCTTTGCATATCTGCGCCTTAGATTACTTGTATCAGTTAATTAATTTTCTAGGATCTACAACGATAAACGTAAAGGTCCTGCAATGATCCTCAAATTTTTGTTTTTGTTGATATCTATTACATAATTGAAATCATTTATCCATCTGCAAATAAGTATTTTAAAAAAATAATTGATATTTTTGATAATATAAATTATTTTTAAGTGCATTATCACAAAAGTTTATGTATTTTTGATGTTAAACTAACCTCTATAATCACTTTTACATGAACCTTGGTCAACGTTGCTTTATTAAATTTAGGTTATTCACATGAACATCCTACAATGAACCATGGTCAACCATTTTGTCCAGGACCGAATGTAAATGAGGAATTTGATGATGGAATAGTGAATATGGCAGAGTGGAATGGTCATACACACCCAATGCTTGATTATAATTATAAACATGGTAAAGGTCTTGAAGTTGCTGTATACACTGGTTGTTGCAAAGCTCCCACAGAAAATGACTTGAATGATCTTTGGAAAAAGCATAGAAAGTCAATGCTGAAGTTTTTGACAATGGTAAAGTTTTTTAGAAGAAAAAATCTTTTGGAACTAAACAGTTTTTATTAAATTTAATTGCATAGACTGAATGCTGTGGGAAAAATTCGCAGTAAAATGTTCTAACTTTTTAGTTCTAACTATTAAATTTCCTATGTTGGCTTGTATATATTAACCTAGATTTTTCAAGGTTTTCTGTGTCAAATTTAAAATTTATATATATATATATATATATATATATATATTGTATATATTTATATTGTATATATATTGTATATATATACTGTATATATATTGTATATATATACTTGTAGTCTGATTGCGGGTCACATATCTCAAAC
>JAUZNK010065940.1:0-14454 GCA_035046665.1 Euphysa ruthae
TATATATATTTAGTTTATCAAATCTTATTTTAATCAGCTTATTTCTTTCTAAAACAGAAACAAATATCACAACCCTATTGAACTAAAATGTCATTTTCTTCCAAAACAGGTTTCAATCTATTTTATTACATTATATTTAAAAAATGTTAATCCCTTCTATTAAATCATATTTTAACAAAAACTCAAATTAATTATGTCCTCAAGTATTGGTTCCAATCGTTTTTGACACGGTTTAACATAAAAAAGTACGTTCAGAAATTGAAAAACTTTGTAAACTGGCATAAGAACAATTTTAAAATATAAACAAAAACATAAAATATACCTGAGGGGACTCTAATATCTTTTTAACACCGTTCATAAGTTCTTGCAAATATTTGGTACGCTCATTTGCATCAAATAAAGAACGGCGTATTGATGCCAATTGAACATAACAAGACAAAGCCTAAAACGCAAGTTCACAAAAACCCTCCTGAATATTAATTTAGGTCAATTTTGAAATATACTGTATGTTATTAAGAAATTAATAATTAATGAGCTAGCCCCTCAACAAGCCCCACCCCTCTTGCTAGCCCCTCAACAAGCCCCACCCCTCTTGCTAGAAAAATATTTTATTTTTATTTCAGATCAAATTCTTACCTTTGACATAAAATGAAAATGCAACTTTATACAACCTAATACAAATATTAGGTTCTGAGGATTAAAACTCAATTTTTTAATCCAAGAAATAAATCCCTCCTCTTTTTAAGGTAAATAAATATCTTATTTTACATTTTCTCTTCTTGCTTACACCATTCCTATCTGACAAGAAATTTTGTTTGCAAATAAAATCATTGAATAAATTTTGATTAAATAGATTGAATATTTCTTACAAAATTCTTACCTTTGACAAGTATAAATTTAATAAATATATCCCATCCCAATTTTAAAGGTTAGAACAATTACAACTCAAAAAAAGAAATTAGCAAACTCAAGTATATTTTGAGAGGGTATTCCATAGAATAGTTTAAAATAAATAGACAGTTTAAAATTTTAAAATTCTTTTATAAAAGAGTACTTACATAAGACGAAAGCTCTATGGGGACCGCTAAGTATAAGTCCATAAATAGGTGCAAACCAGAAAAATCTAAAAATGCTAAAGAGAAAAAAAATATATTTCAAACATTATGTGATAGAAAATTATTTCTTTCAGGACCATTATCCAATATTCATTATTTAAGTTAAAAATTCACCTTACAATTGCTCTCTAGACTTTAAAATTTAAAAAAGGCTAAAATAACAAAATAATCAAAATATTTTCTTAACATCATATAATCTTTTGGAAGCATCATCTCTTGAAAAAAAGAAAACAAAAAAAAAAAAAAACGGTACTTTAGCACCAATTTTAACATCTTTCAGGGCTCTAAAAAGGCACCTGGTCTCCAAAAAGTTTCAAAATGACAAGTTGGTAAAAAGAATCAAAAAAACTTCAAAAATTCCTGTGTATAAAAACATTCAAGAGTAAATAAATATCTTTGAAAACGAACTGTGACAATTTGCGTAATTTGGAATGTCATGAACAAATAAGGTAATAAAATTTAAAAACAATATAAAAACTGACAAACAAAACATACTTTGTTTCCATGTAGTGGGCACATGAACCGTTCCAAAATCATCAACTGATTCATCGAACGAGGTTCCTATAAAATCATACACCAGACATGCTCGAACCAATTGAAGCAATCCACCAAGCAATGTTGCCTACAAATGAAAAAAAATTATTAAAATAAAATTTGGTGCTAATAGGTTTATTAATCTGATAAATGACATTTACGAAATAGATTAACTTCTTCTTTGGAAAATAATTTTATTGACGCACCAAAAGAGAAAATGATGAAGAAGCAGTTTATTTAATTGATATTCTTTTATGGTTTAATCAAAGCACCTTTTTAGAGGATTGCAAATAACCAGTTGTTATTTGGAAGGCTAGCTCTTATATTTCTTATTTCTTCTTATATACTTTCTAGAAGTAAATTTCAATGTGGTTCTTGTATTAAAGTAATAATCATAAACAAACTGGATGACTTTAGTTATAATGAAAGAGAATTATTCATTTATTTTAAATTAGCTGAGGTTCAAAAATTAACAATTAAAATAATAGAAATTATTCTTGAGCAATTTAAGTTTTTTTTACATCACTTGATATGAAGAAAAAAATTTATCTGAAATTGTAAAAAGTTTCCTAATAAATTATTTTATCGGTTATATTTATCCAGGTTAAACCAAACACAAATATGCCAGTGAGTGGCATCGTGAGAGCATCAGACTTTGTAAAAAGATCAGATTTCCATGCAAAACAAAAGCTGATGATCAAAATGCTCTAGATTTCAGTAAAATGAAATATTTTAATAAAAAAAGCCATAAAATGTTATTAACATGCTTATACACGCTTA
Source organism: Euphysa ruthae (assembly GCA_035046665.1). NCBI lineage: Eukaryota > Metazoa > Cnidaria > Hydrozoa > Anthoathecata > Corymorphidae > Euphysa > Euphysa ruthae. Next base: position 2,430 of record JAUZNK010065940.1, read on the forward strand.
CCATGCTAAAAATTTTTTTTGAAGACAGTTGAAATAAACATAATATCCAAAATAAAATTTTTTAAATCTTAAGTTTTAGCATAATCGAAAAAAAAATTCTGAGAAAAGTAAAATATTGATTTTATGGCATGGCTGTCATGCTCAAAAGAAATTTTACGATAATAAAAATAATATTATATTTCTTAAAGGATAATTCAAAAATCCTATTTTTTTTATATTTATTGCACAGCCATACGGGTCAAAAGAAGCCTTTCATGGGTGCCAAACTTCATGCAAAATCTTTTTTAAAAATTAATAAACGCTATTCAAGAAAAGATTACAAAAAAGTCATCTTCAGTCTTTACTGCGTGTAAAATAAGAATTTTTTTAAAAAATCTAATATTGCCACTTTTTTACCTAAATACAATCAGCGCCACATCACAAAAATATTATTTTCCATGGGTCATTTACAATTTGAAAACTTAAGATATTGTCAGAAATTTAAGTTATCTTTCACACTTTGACACATTTTGTTATCATAAAACATCAAAAAATTTCAAAAATGCAAACAAAGATGGCCCATCTAAACCGGTTTTTAGAACTTCTATGTGTAAAATAATTTATCAGGAAAACTTCACACTTACTTGTTGCTCAGCTTGAAAGTTTATTTTCTCACTAGAAATCTAAATACAAAAAGTAAAAGTATCAACAAATGAAACAAATAAAGTAAGGGATCGCGGTTCACATCTATTAATTCCATTTTCTTATTTTCTGTTTCAACTATAACATTCAAGAAATAAGGCTAAATTGATTATTATATTATTATTATCTTATGAATGTTGCTAACAAAGTATTTCGCAATGCTAAACTGCAAAGCCCTGCCCCAAAACCAAAAACAAGTTCGGCTTCACCTCTTGTTACAACATATTTCAGCAAATACAAATTTCAAAGCCACGCATTCAAATAGAACAGTCTTAGCTTTAAAATGAACCTAAAAATCTGTTCTTTGTTACTCTGTTGAAACTTAAAACTACAACTACAGAAAATGGCATACTTATTTGTTGATACATGATGCATAATTTGTAAGCAATACCCAAAGGCGTCCAAAACATTAAAAACATCAAACAAAACCACATGGATAATAAGAAGTCATATTTCTTGTCAAAAGTAAATGTGTGTGTCATTTCTAACCTTATCTGTTAATTTTTATATTACAACATGTAAACTGGTAAAACCAATGATTTATGTCTGCAAATAAATGCTGCACTACTGGACACGCTACCAATCAATAAGATAATCATGTGTCTACACGGCAACATAATAAAAACAGAGCCTAACCTAGCATATTTTAAATTATACATATTTTTAGAATTTCCAAAGAAAAAGATCTATAAACTTATGAAAGACAATTGCACAAAAATAAATTTTATATAATAGTTTAATAACAACCAATATCAATCTCATAACAATACCATGGTTATTTGACCATTAACTTCACTAAAATTACTTAAGAAGACCCACACTTAAAAGAAAACTGAAATTTATAACACACTGCTAATGGTAAGATATGAAAAAACCTACAGTGTTAAAAATTTTATTAATGCTACAATTGTGGAAGAAATTTAAATAATTTTATCAATTATTTTCCTATTATTTGTTATAAATAATCCCTAAAATTTCATGAAAGTTTTTCCCTCCCTACCCTACTATATAAATTCTATAGGGGTGAGAAAAGAGGAGTAGTATGGGTACAGGGGAGAATTGGCTCCCTACCCTACTATATAAACTCTATAAGGGTGAGAAAAGAGGAGTAGTATGGGTACAGGGGAGAACTAGCTCCCTACCCTACTATATAAACTCTATAGGGGTGAGAAAAGAGGAGTAGTATGGGTGCAGGGGAGAATTGGTCAGCAAATTATCATATTTGCATATTTTATTCGTAGGGCAGTTGAGCCCTACGAATAAATTATCCTTTTACAAACCAATATTTAAATAGAATTTTTATATGGAATATAAATATAAATTAGCACTAACAAAATCTAATAATATTAATATCAAAACGCTATTTGATCAATACCTTTTGAAAAAAAATTCAAAGGATCAGTACCAGGAAAGTAATTTCAAAGGACAGTACCTAATCTACTTTCCAATTAAAGCCAACATTTAGACATTAAACAAGCAAATAAAGTATTTACATGGGAGGAATTAAAATAAATGAAGTGATCAGTAAACAAGAACATAAGGATTACAAACTTGTTTAATCATGTTCATAGCTGACGTAAATATTTCAAACAAAGCAGTGTCACGGAACGAAGCAGATATCTATAAATTAAAACAAATGTTTATTACTTTTAACGTTGTTATGCCTGTGAAAATCTCTACTGACAAGAAAAAATAAGGAAAAAGAACTGGAAATTTAAAATTATTTTTTCAAGGAACCAGTAAAAACAGTGTTGGTGTGGGGCTAGGGCAAGTCTTTTTTTAAAGTAGAAGGGGGAACAGTTGCATTTAGTTGTGATTTTTTCCCAGATTTAACATATTATCATTATTTCAAAATTTTTTTAAACTGTTTTGCATTCTTATATAGTTATAATTTGAGCATAGATAAGGTAGGGAATAAACCTATAGGAGGGTTAAAATGTTGGAGGGATGGTGGTTTAAGCCTTAGAATAATTAGAAAAATATAATAAGTCTAGTCTAAGTAACAAAATATTTTCAACGTATTTGTATTTTTAAGGTAGGACCTATAAATAATTTTTGAACTAATTTATTACAGAGCGCCCACGGGTTTGGTTCTGGTGCACTTAGAGCTCCCATTCTATGATCCGGAGAGCAATGCCTTATCCGCTCGGCCAGTCAACCTGTAAAAATGGGATAAGCCTTTAGCAGGGTTGGAATATAAGTTGGGGTGAACCTTTAGTAGGGCTGAAATTTAAGGTGGGGGTAAACTTTTATGAAGGCTGAAAAATAAGGTCAGAGACTTTAGGAGGACTGAAAAATAAAATTGGGATAGAAAAAGCATTTGGAAAAAGAATTTCACATATAAATCAGCCCTTCAGGCTGTTAAATTTTTATAACACAAAATTACTAAAGTTATGATTTTACCCAGAAAAAAGAAGTGACATGTTTTTTTTATTAGAAATAATGTTTGGTTATCCAAATTACCAGAAAAAAGCTGAAGAATTATTAGGCAGACATGAAAAAATTCATAGGATATGCCTCTGGTTAAACTTTGCTAAATCTATTCAAGAAATGAAACACAATAACATCAACATAGAAAACAAAAAAATAAAAAAATTCACCTTTCTGTTTTTTGACAAAGATAGATTTGCCTCGCTCTAAAAAAAAAAGTTAATATATTGACAAAAATTATTGAGCATGCTCACAAAAACAAGTATGTAGAGAAGTGTTAAAATTCAAAAAAATTTCAATTCAAATAATTTCTTTTTCAATTAAAATTTGAATAAAGAAAAAACTAATTAAAGTACAAATAACAAAATAACAAAATTCCAATCAAAAAATTACAGTAAGCTTTCAAATGTAAAATCTTTTTTCCAAATAACGATGTTTCCTTAACAACGATTTTTATGAGAAATTAATTGACCATAAAAAGTAAAATAAAAGCTATAGATACACATGGGAGAGTCACAAAAGTCTGGCGGCGAATTATGATAAGGACGATATAAAAAATAGACATAAATCATTGGAAAGTCTTATCATATAATAAGTATAATACTTCTTTGATAAACCACGGTGTTTTCATATGTATCATTAATATCAATACAATTTCCTTTACAGACCTCTTAAAGTGGAGTAAAAACGTCTGATTAAATGGGGTATACAAATACTGCAACTTTAAGTTAAATAGCTTCCAGCTACATATATTACAATCACCTTATGGCCTACAATAACAAGAATGATTGGTTAGCATGTACTTGTAAATTGCAATAAAGGTAAAGCCTTAGAATGATAAACTAAAAAGTTCGAAGTTTGAAGTTAACAGACGAGCTTTTAGGTGATTGAGAGAGTCATTGAAAAGATTATCAGAAAACAGGTTGTCAGAGATGTGATGCAATCTGATTTCATGCTAAGTAATACAGATGCCATCTTTATTTTATCTAACAAGAATTTTAAAATTATCTTTGCATTTGTAGACAAAAAAAGTATTTGATAGAGTACCTAGAAAAGTAGTATAGCAGAGTACAAGAAAGCTGGGTGAAGAAGAATAATTGCAGCTAAATCAACGTATATGAATTCTAGAAGCTGAGTTAGGAATAACGATGAATTAAGTATAAAGTATAGGATTTTTTTCTTCAGGTCAAAGATCAGAATACATTAAGGTTCAGTGTTTAGTTTCTCACTATTTATCATATCCTTGGAAGCTTTGTCAAGGGAGGATACTTAAGATTATCCAATAGAGTTACTCTGTTCAGATAGTTTAGCATTAGAAAGTGGGATACTGGTAGAATTTAGGCTAGTCAAGCAGTTTATGAGTCAGTAAAACCGAAGTGATAGTAGTTGTGATGTAGAGAAATTTAGAGAAGAAATAAAATCTTATATCGGTGTTTTTAGAGAAAAAAGTAGTTATTTTGTGTACTGTCAGTTTTCAGTTTTGCAAATATTGGGTGTAGATTAAAACCAGATCAAGTTTTTAATTGTAAAATTTGCTTAGAAAAGAAGACAAATGCTGAAATGTTTTAGCAGTAAATTATGAAGACCAGATGATAGATGTGGTGGAAAACATTAATTGCCTAAGTGACACAATAAAAAACAAAAAAAGGTGCAGAAGAGAGAGTTGCTGGTAGAATAATGAATAGATGGAGCATAAAGAGTTATTGTCTTTATTAAGAAGCTGGCATTAGTCATAAAAGTTATACTATACAAAGTCTTTGCTTAAATAAGAGAACATAAGATTTGACCATTGGAAGAACAACTTGGTACTGATTAATCAATAACGTTGTGTAATTAGAGGTCCACCATAGTTTCTCAAATATTGTAGCCTTTCTCTTACGACTGTCATCAGCTAAACCTTTTTTAGCCAATAATGCTAATTGACATTTAATGGTCTTCTTGGCCTTACCTTCCACAGCATGAATGAAAAGTACAAAATTTTCAAACGATCCAACATATTGGCTAATTCATCACATGCATGGAATGCTGACAACCATTTGCGTTCAGCACGCTCTGGTGGTTTGAGGTCTGGTAGGTTACATGACGCACAAATTATCTTAAGAGCATCTAAGATATCAGGAGACCACTTAATGCCGTTGTAAATGACATTGATCAGCCTTTCTACATGTTTGTCAAAAACCTTACACAATTCTTTAGAAGAATTGTGCATGTGGTGGCATGTATCACCTCAATGCGGTGTGATACCATTAGTTTTAGTGGTTAGGAAGAACAGTAATGCTGTACCATGCTTTGTCTGATACGTTTGTCATAGTACACCACAAGTATACAAAAAACTTTCTTCACAGTTTTTGAGGTGCATTCATCAATGTTAACACTGAAAGTGTTTGACATCATCATTGCCACAACATCAAAATGTCTAGTCACAGTCAGAAAATGCTTGATTTTGTATGTGGCGATCTTTGTATCTACAAAATTCATCTTCTTTAAGGCTCTTGCAGCAGAGCTCATTGCTTTAGCAAACTCAATAAGTTCTTTGGAGATATTCAAGGGAAGAAAATGTTGACATAAAAGATATTGCAAGTCCTTTCAAGTAATGCACACAACCGATGATATTGACAGGTTAATGAGAGGGTTGATGAGGGGATGTTCTCATGGTGTTAGTTACATTTGGAGCTGCTCTATAAGTTAAACATAGAGCTGCATCGTTGTTGTTGTCATTTCCAGCGTAAACAACAGGGGTTGTGATGAATTTTTTAAGGAATCCAGATACTTCTTGTGCTCTTGATGTATTTTAGTGTGAGCAACAATGTGAGGCTTGCGAGTGCATTTACTAAATCAATCTTGACAATGCAGTCAGACCAGAATTTATTGAATCCAACTTTAATCGACAGCCAACCAAATCTCCCAATGAATCTTAATACTGCCTTTAGGATATGGCTCTTCATTGGAGTCTCTGTTTAAGATATAACATAAGATATAAAACACCTCAATCCACTCTTTTCTACAACCTCTTTTGTATATTTAGGTACTTAAATGAGATGATAATAAGTCCATTAAATACACAAATAGCATAGAAGTGATGTAATTGGAAAGATAATAGCTATAGTAAAACATTGCTAAAGGCCACGGCTTTGACTATTACATCAGGAAAAAAGCTTTTTCTAGATATTAACTCTTTTTACAAATTTATCTAAGATAAAAAATAATATTTGGGCCCAAAATTTCTGGGGAGGAACTCCCATTCCTGAAAATGAAGGTTTAGCAGAGGAAGATGCCAGACAGCCTCTTCTCCTACCGATGATAGCAGCCCTACAATATGATAATATAGATTGGAAACATATATCAAATGAAAACTACTCTACCCCACAAACATTTACTGGTATAAGTATAAGTTTCAACTGCATGTTCATATTTATACACATAGAAAAGAATAATACCCTATATACACTTTAAAAAAAAATTTCATATTGAAAAATACAATTTTAAACGAGCATTCTTTAAAATAAAAATTCATTTAAGGGGTTAAAGAATTTCATAAGAAATATGTAAGTTATTCTTTTAAATTTTCTTTTGAAATTCATAAAAGTAAACATTGATTTAATAAAAACCAATGTGGCAATGAGAACTTTCATTTATTTATAAGCAAAAAAATGTTAACGCTACTTTGTACTTGTTGCTTTCTAATGAGCAGTGCCCAGACCATTACTTTAAATTACACTGTATTTAATAATTCAATTACAAAAAAATTTTCCAGTCATGAATATTTCTAAACTCACTTAGCAAGTTTATTGCCACTTATCAGAATTATCAAAGAATTTATTCTAATCACGCTTATGATAAATAAAAAATAAGTTTTCTCATTGAAAACAATAAATTGAGAGTAACAATACTTACATTTTAAAAAGTATTTATTGGAACAAATTTACTTTGCTTCACCACAACAGTTAGGTTTACTTAAATTGTTCACCTTAATTATTTGTGAAGCACTAATCCCCACAAAAGCAGAAATTTTAATTACTTTGTTTTTTCTACACATATATACACATGTACACATACACATGTGTTTTCAATATCAATCCGCAAATTTTTAAAAAAATTTCTAATTGATTAAAAAATTAATATATCTAAAACATGTCTTGAAAGGGGTGTTCTTATTATTAGCAATTTAAAATGTAATATTATTATCAAATACCATTGATTGTTAATGACAAAAACAATGCTATTAATTTTTTAAAAAATCTTATTTAGATGAAAGATATTTTAGAGTTCAATTCAAAGAGTTCAAACAGGTGTTTTTTTATTTTTAGCCTTTTAAGTATATTTTTGGAAATTTTTTATTTCCAGCCAAATTCGCACCAATTTACACTTAAAAATGCAATGTCCAACAAATAGAGTTAAAAGTTAAAAGAAACTCCCTAAAAAACACATGCTTATGAAGCTAATACGTAACACAGATGATACATCAATCATAAATAAAGAGGTTTTGTTGACAAATTTTAATCTTTGCAAGTCAGCTAAAATGTCTCCATTACCTCTGCTCTAAACCTAATTCATAAAAAAGAAATAAAAATAAATAAAATAATGTATCTCATTATGAATAGCCAAAATGTTCACTAAGAAAATCAAAAGCGATTCATTACATCCTCTAAAAGCACAGGAAAGTAAAACGAGGAGCACACGTTTATACCATTAAACACTGAAGGCGTACTATCACACAAGCATAAATACTAGAGCAGAGTATGTGAGAGGTGCGATTATCACACATCTGTGTTCATCTTATGCCGAAGCCTGCAGAAACTCACTTTTGCAACAATTATCTAATTATGTGAGAAATTTAGAGAGTGAGCATTATTTAATGAAAAATACATTAAAAGATCACCTGATTCATACTGGACACCAATGCTGTCAAAAGTTTTACACCAATTATACAATGTGCAATATCACCTTGTAAGAACTGTTTGATATCACTTGTTAGACTTCGAAAAACCCAAACCTCATCTTTATTTTCAAACCAACCATACTTTGTCACTTTTATGAGCAGCTAAGAAAATAATAGCAATAGTTACACAGTGTCCAGCAGTAAAACACAAGAATTGTATTTGATGAGGTAGATTCTTAACACTGTATACAACGAAGATTTTTGTGTTACACAATAGCATAAATGCAAACCAACAAGTTTTCAGATGTATTTTATGATGGGTACTTATTCAGTGGAGAAAAATAAACAAGAAACCTTATCGAAGGCTGTAAAAAAAATAAAATTCACAAGCTTAAATAACAAACAAAAAATAACAAATTTAAATAGTGGTCATAACCAAGTTATTTTACCTGTGACAATGCTTGCACAACATATGAGGCAAGTTTGGACCGAGTCGCAAAGTAATTGAGTACATAATTACCTATAAGAAAAAAAATATTAGCATCATTCATAAAAACTTAATATGTACACCTAAAATATATGTATATCCAAGATAGCAGTTCAGTTATATTGAAGTGATTAAAAAAAAACTCTGTTTAAAATCATTAAAACTTTTATCATATATACGTATCTGAGTACCCATAGATCTGAAACAAAAAACTCAAAAATGCGAAACTCGATAATACTCTTTGTAGTCTTTATCTAAAAGTAAATACTTTTGACGTAAGTTACGGCACAATTACTTAAAATTTAGACGTATGACCCCAGCCCTCGGAATTACTGTAGTAAAAAGGCAGTTATTAAGAATTTTCTGCACAAGTATTCCAATCCCAAAAGTTTGCCTTCTATGAAAATATCAATAATAATCCTTCTTTTAATAATTAATCTAGTTTTATAGGTCCATGTAAAAATAAACTAGTGTTTGGTAAAAATAAACTAGTGTTTGGCAACAACAAAATCTTGAAATTAATAAAGAAATCTGTTTTATTAATAGCAATAAGACCTAGTATAGTTTAAATTACTGCTTATATTAACCCTTGCAATGCTAATCGAGCTTATATAGTCGATTGGCAATGTTTTTAATGAAAGAAAAATCGAGTATCGATATACTTGATGAAGTTGACAAAAAACCAAAAACTATTTGATTACATATTTTGAGGCCCTACGACAGCAAAACCACTGGAAACCAATTAAAATAAGTTCTGCAAAGATTTGTCCATGGTATTAAATAGTTTACTGATTGCTTGATTTGCATGGAGGTGAAGTAGAGCTTAAACCAAAACAAACAATACGGTGGATGATCACGAAGATATTTACGAAGAAATATTTTTACTTCTTGTAGCTAAAATGATATTTTTGGAATGAAAAAATTATTAAAGAAGGAAGCTGATATGCCAGAAAATGGTCAGCTATGTAAAAAACTGAATTTATGGTGCTGGGAGCTAATACAAATAAAAACATTTTTTTGTGAATAAATTTTTTTTCCATTATTTTTAGTTTAATCAAATTGAATTATGACAATATACACAGTGATTTTTAATTCTCCTAGTTTTTATAAAAAAAAAAATCTTTGATATTCTTTATAAAGATATTGAAAGTGACATTAAATATAAAGTTTTAAAATGATACAAATAAAAATATAATCTTTGATAGATACACAAGTTTTAAAGGTTGAAAACCTGGGAATCAAATATACTTACGTATATCAACTCTTTGTGAGAGTGTCAGTGAAGAACCGCAAGTTATAAGCTTTTTAATAGTAGAAGCCGCTAATAGTTGAGAGTAAGATGACTATAAAAGAAATGGTGCGTTACACACTGAAATCCAGAAAAATTATTGGCTTTGAAAGGGCATTTTGACTAGCTGATACTTTACTCATGAAACCCTGGTTTTTCATTTTATAGTAACAAAATAATTTTTTCCATGTCTGACGTTACAATTTACTCTCAAACCGAGACAGCATATTCTAAATTAAGAAATTTCTATGAAAGACAAACCTAACAAACACAGTTTGGCCAATATCCAAGAAAATTTGATAAAATCACAAAATCCATGGCCTAAAATTTAAACTAGAAAGAAAATTTGAAAAATCAAGCAAATAATTTTGAATCTTATTACCCTCGTAGTGCGAAGCCTGTAAATATACCGGGTTGGCAATATTGTAAATGAAGAATCAAGTATATTTACAAGATGAAGTCAAGAAAAAAAACAATGGTCATTTGATTACAATTGGTTCTCTACAACTAGCAAAACAATTAGCAACTGATTAAAATATGTTCTTCAAAAGTTCGTGATGTTCGAATGGTTGCCTGTAATTAATTAAATTACAATTAATTAATCATCATATAATCAATTAATAAAATATTTAAAAAATAATGTAAAAATATAAAAATATAAAAAAAAATTGACGTCTTTCTGTCTCTAGTAGATTAAATATAATTTTGGTTTTACACTACTATAATTCATGTGCACTAATTAAATTGATTTATTTATGAGGTCTTTTTCACGATTTCTCTCAGATAAACAAAAATGAACTTTTAGAGGACTGATGAGATTCAAAATTCATCTTATAAATTAGTACGTAGTTATATTACAAAAAATATTTTATGAAATGTAAAGTGGGTTTTCTTAATTCAAATACGCCAAAGCTCCTTTCAGAAATGCTGGCTTCATTTTAGTAAAAGCAAAAACAAGGTTAGCAATAATGGATCCCCATTTTTTCAAGCGATACAAAATTCTGAAAGAATCAAAACACAATATCTTGAGAAAAATTTTAAATTTTAGTTTTTGTATTTTCAAAATTTGGCATACCAATTTAATTTAATTATAATATATTTTCACAAAAAATCAAGACCAAAATAAAATTAATTTGAAATAAATATTTGAGTTTACTTGAAATTTTTTATGAATAGATGTCTATATGGTATTAATTATTGAATGATCAACAATGGTCAATATCGAGGAAAAATATAATAAATTTCTATTTCGCTGTTTTCTTTATCATTTCAAAGTTTTTAGAGAAAATTTTTCCCTTAACTTATTCAATCCAACCTAGCATAAGAAGCTTACTTATTATATTATTTTTGGGTAATTGAGAGAAATTTTCTTAGATCTCAAACACTCACAGAGCCTTTCTCGAGCAGATATTGACATTTTTGTAAACAATCAGGAGAAGCAGAGAACTGGAGAAGAGCTTCTTCAGCTTTTGCACGTACAGAGGCATCTTGTGATTGGTACAACTGCTCACAGAATGACTCCAACTGTGCTAACTCCTGAAATAACAATAATATATAATTTATTTATTGTTCGAATTTTTAATTTAAATCAATCAACATTTAATAACTCACGATTTCTGAAGTGTTTCTAAAATAAATTTCTATATTAATAAGAGCTCATTCAAAAATTATTGGAAATTGCTTGTTTTAAAAAAATTAAGTAATTATTCAAAGAGAAAAATCAAATAAAGGAATTCAAAATTGTATACAAAATAAATTTTTAAAAATACAAGCTTTCAATAAATGGCCACAACCAATAACTGGCTATTTAACGAAGGTAAGAAAAAGTGTAATAATGTATTAATAATAAATGAAAAAAAAATGGCTTAGACATAAACAGTATATGTTCGAAACTATTTTAGCCCCTTAAATTTCACTGATGTAATACTACGTCATTTGACCGAAACAAACCTTTTTTGAGGTACTTCTCGTGTGAATTCACCAAAATAGCCCTATTTTAGCATATTATGGTTTGATGCACTGTATTGAAATAAAGCTGGGATCTCGTTTTTGTAAAATTAAAAAAAAGGTGACACTTTAGAGGTTAAAAAAAGTTTACATTTTCAACCTTCTAAATTAACATCAGAAAACTTGGAAACTTGAAGCTGGAAAAACTCCACGCTGATGAATCGATTGATATATTATTAGATTTTTTAATTTTGCGAAACGAAGAATTTTTTTTGAGAAGCTTGAATGAATTTGTTGAATTCATTTCATTTTA
>JAUZNK010065951.1:0-10456 GCA_035046665.1 Euphysa ruthae
TATATTTATATATGTATGTATAAATAAACAAAAAGTTGAAAAAACTTTAATGTACCTTTCACCCAAGCGCCATTTTTGTAAAACTTCCGTTTATGTCTCCTGTATTCTTTTCTTTCCAATGCTTTATTACAGTGTGGACATGCCATACTTAGGTCATAATGAGATATAAATCAACAATAAATTTCTTAAAGATAATATTTTAATCCATCAGAAATTTCATTAAAGCATGATTTCTGCCAACTGATGTATCGAATAACATTAAATACTTATTTACATTTTAACTAGTTATTTACTTACATAGTTGTTTATTTTCTTCTCAAACTTTTTATATAATTCTTATATGTAATACTTGATTATTGAAGTCAGAAAAACTGCAAAGATGTTTTTCCTGTAATGTTACATATAATACTTGTTAAAATCCAAAAGGAAATTATGTTTACATTTTAAAACGAAAACACTCGTTTTTGTAAATTAATGTGAGATAATGTATTAAAATATTTTGGAAGCAACTAGCAAAAAGCGAGCAAATGGTATTAATACAGTTTAAAGCAAAAAATGGTAATATTCTTTTATTGTGAATTATTTTATAATTTACATATGAAAAAAATTTGCAAGCATTTCAGAATTGAGGGTTTTAAATTCATAGAAATGAATAATTCTCTATTTTTTCAGCAAAAATGAGATTGTAACACAATTTTTTGCAAATCGACCTATAAACAGATGCACGCCGATAAAAAAGTAAATTCCTAGCAAAGCATCAAACCAAAATAAATACATCTTCGCTTCTTTTTTTTTTCTTATTTACAATAAAAGTACATGGTAACTATAAACTGGAGAAAAGACCGTGTACCAACTTACGGTTTCTGCAATGGGAAGTTTTTGTAACACTGGAAGTGATATAGATTCGCTGGCAACCATATCAGTTCTCAACTTTCTCTTCAAATATTTGATTTTATAAACTTTTGAAAACCGCACTAATGTTTTGAAGCCTTGCGACAGTAAAAAGTGGCTCTTTTCATTGTCAATCTTTGAAAATAATACGGGTTTCAACACCAACTTCCATTTTCGTTCTCAAATGAAGCAACTATCATTTTTAATACTTATGTATAAATGTGAACTCAATATATCAGCTCAACTCAATGAACTGAAAAAACAATGTTAAATCATAAAAAATAGTTTACTTTAAAAAAATCTAATCAAGTTTACTTTCGAACAAAGCAACTTTATGCAATTTTGTTATTGTTATCTACATATAACCAATGACTTTCTAGTTAATATAACGGACTAAATATTGCAGTCTTTTCTTTATATGATGTAATTTAAATAAATATATACTTAACACCTGGTCAAATTGCACATAACAACAGATTCAATTTATTGTTAAGAATACAAGTCAACATGTTATAATATAAGACACGGATTTTTACTACCACGAACTTTCACATTTAACTACCTGGATGACTTATTATCATAATTAAGCACTTAAATTTCAGTTAAATTTAATTGGGTTGACTTTGCCCCTTGTAAAAGATTTTGATCAAATATATTATAAAAAATAAAGTGAAAAATTTAGTTATTTCCTCCTGGAAAACAATCTAAAAAAAATGACCCCTTGGAATTTTTTTTTAAATCTAATTTTATTTTTTTGTACTCAGTTAACATTCGAGAGATATTTTATGTTTATATCATCTTTTTAAATGAATTTTTGGTTCTTTGTGGTAAACGCATGTAAACATTAACCCTAAATCCGAATATTTTTTCACGTTTGGCCCCCTAAAATTTTCCAAGCTTTTTTGATTTCATTGGATTTTTACCAGCTTAATGTCAATGAAATTGCGCTTCTAATGGTACCAAATTTCTTTATATCACAAATATAACCAGGTTGACCCTATTTTGAGGTTGTAGTGACTGGACCATATTAGAAATTAATGCAATAGGTCGATAATTATTACAATCATATTTGTTTTCTGATTTGAAAATTAGAATAATATTGACAGTTTTTTAATTTTTGTGGAAAAATCCCTGCATTGAATCATTCAAATAATATAGCCAGAGGCTTGATGAGTTCAGTTTTACATCCCTAAGTTTATAACAGTCTCTGAATTTTATTTTATATTTCTTTAGTTGTAATAACAAATAGTGAAATAATGAATAGTGGAATTGCAATATTTCCGTCCATCAAAAGTATTTTTAGGGCGAAGTATCTTTTGTTAAATTTTTTCAGGTACAGAATTTCATTCAATTCAACTGTATATTTAGTATATTTAGTATAACTTGAGTTAACAACTAACAATGCTAATACTTATACCCTATATAAAATAAAATAAACTTAGGTCTAATATATGCTAAAAAATTTTTTTGAATTTTAACAAAACAAAAATAAAAATAAACTAAGGAGGCAACACAATTTATAAAAAAAAAAAGTAACTATCTACAGCACGTTAAGCTGCACTTATTCCCATTTCCAAAGTTTAATCTTCCGTTTGAAAGAAATGAATGACATTATAAGATTATTCCAAATTAAGCATGATTTATACTAAAGGGAATTGGTGCCATAAGTAATTGCATAAGCTTAGGGTATTTTAACTAAACAAGTGAAATGTAAGTTATAATTGAAAATCTTAAAAGATATCCCAAAATAGCTTCGGGCCACTCAGACGCAGCTCTTTAAACACCTCAACCATAAGAAGTTGGAGGTGTCTGGTATAAATGCTGCAACTGTTTTCTAATTCAAAAAGCTCATCTAGACTTAAAGACATGTCATCAAAAATCGTTCTCAGAGCACGTTTATGTGTTCTCTGGATGAGATGCATACTGTCCTTTTTGCAAAACATCCAGACGCACAGAAAATATAAGAAGCATGGTAATATATAGGAATTTTAAAACAGTTTTAGCTTGAGATGTACTCAAAGCATGCCTTATTCTCAGTAGAGCACATGTTTTATTATTTACATTCATGCAAACTATTTTTATGTGAGAGGATAAACGTAAACGAGAATCAATGATAATACCTAATGATTCTACATTCCTCCACCGGCGAAATCCTCAAACCGGAAATAGAAATAGAAAAACCTGCTGGCGTGTTTTGACCTAGAATCATTAACTGGAATTTCCCTGGATTGACTACCAGAAGCAAAGAAATATTTAATAGCTTCAGACATGGTTTTACTGTCTGTGATAGTGTCACTTTCAACGGTTAGGCTGGTTATTATATTTTATTTAAAACCAGTTTTGGAGGAGTTTATGATCATTTTTACACTTTGTCATACTTTAAGTAAGTTTAATTAAATTATAATACTGTCTTTAACTGATTCTAGTCAACTTGATATTTCTATTTTCTTTAAAGCGTTTGTGAAGTGACTCTTTCTGAAGAGAATCCTTCGCTTTTTCTATCTTACGATGTATTACATTTTTAATTTTGATTAATTGTATGAAACCCTTGGTAAACCACGCTTTCTCTTTTTGAAGAATACCTTGATTCGAGAGTTTCTTAAAATGGGCTTGCTGATCAAGATTACTTTCTATCGTTTGAAAATAAAACATTCAAATGAGTGATCAGTACCATGAGAATTAATTTCCAGTCAACATTATCCACTTCCTATTTAAGTTCTTGAAAGTTGAGACTATTTATGTTTCTACCATATTTATCCATTTTTTTAAAGTTTCTGTGAACTAGGGTCAGAAATTAACAATAATGATCAGATATTGCTGATGTTATATTTCCTGAGTAGTTTATCATTATGCTAATAGAAAATGATAATCTAATATAGCTGATGTATTGGATATCCTAGAGGGTTTAGTAATGTATGGAACGAGTACATTGGCATACATCATATCAAGGAAATTAGAAACCTATGAGTATAATTCATAATTGAGAAGGTTTAAGTTAAAGTCTCCCATCAGTACTATTTTAATTTTTCCCGACTTATTTTTCCTAATGCTGAATATGAGTTTTACATACGACGATGAGTTTCTCTAACCTCTAAGTTTTGTTTTCCTATCACACAAACAAGAGTTAATCGTGCACATGCAGCGTTTTTCAACTTGATATATGTATGCAATGCATCAAGCTGATATATCATTTCTAAGAGCTTTCATGGCATCAATCAAGTAATCCCTTAAAATCGTCTTCTTGTGGAAGTTTATTTGGCTTTCGTAAGTTTACTTGCCGTTTTTAGATCAATTCACAGGTGTCATCACCAAATAGGAAATTATGAAATTCTTCTAATGTATTTATAAACTTTAACATTTCATCTGCTACTTTTTCTAACTCCTTTGCATAGATTGTGTATCGTATTTCGAGTTCATTTTTGTGTTTTCGTTTTATAAATTTGCTTCGAAAACTTTTTTTGCAAACCAGACAGTTACGAGTAGGTTGATTGACATTTTGACATTGGATGATTTCTTTTTGATCATAAGCAGTTTGAGAGAAATATTTTTTTTAGTGATTTTTAGTATGCTTGTGACAAACTTGCTAATATGTATATAGTTTTTATTTTGGATTTGCCGGTGTAAGTTTGTGTGTTATTTTGTCAAAATCATTTTAGTATCTGCGATTTCCCATAAAACAATGGAATTTTCTTTTTTTGGACCCCCAGCAGTCGACGACGCCGGACGGGGTCCTACAAATTCACCTCTGTCCGTCAGTCATTCCATCCGTCCGTAACTTTTTCTCAAGAATCGTTCATTAGTCGTGAGTAGTGACAGAGCAGGAGTTTTTTGGAGAAATTGTTTCAGGATAATGTGGCGTAAAATTTAAATTTTTTTAATTTTCTTGGAAACGTTTCATTATATTTTTTTCTGAAATTTCCCGTAGAGCTAAATGAAAAATTATGATAGAGCTGGTTTTTTCTGGAAAATGTGATTTACATCACCATTTTATTTTAATCTTTGATTCAAAGCAGCTGTAAGAGTGTTATCATATTTGTAATATGACATAATAAATGAGTAACACGACGCATCTTTTCGCCCTTTACCACAAGTTTGAAGACATAGTTTAAATCATTGTTGTTAATCAAACTTATCTTAATGCAAGGAATTGTGTGAAAGTTTGTGCGTAGACTGCAAGCTTAGGCAAACAACTTCTTTAAACTTATTTTAAGTTCGAATTGAGTCGCAAATATAATTTCGCAAGTATTTATTATTTAGGAAGATTTCAGTTTAGACTAACAATTTACACTAACAAAAAAGGGAAGGCGTAAAATTTTAAAAGATGGGTATTTGTATGTTTTTAAGAAGGGCTTGGCTAATGACATAGGACCTTGGGAATGTGAGTTGCGAATAAAAGGTTAATGTCGGGCTACTCTGAAATTAGACATCAATGAAGATTTTATAGAAAAGACCTTTGGACATACTCACCCACCATCTAAGATTAAATACGAGTTAGCAGAAGTGAAAGTAGGGATAAAAAGGCGAGCCAAAAAAACATTGGAGAAATTATTGGGGAAAATTATTGTCATTGTTATTATTCACTATTTCATTTTTTTATTTCACTAAAAATATCTTTCAAATCATTCAAATGCTTTACTGTAAGAATATTTCCATGTTCTGTCAGGCGATATCTGACGGAACTTGAGACCCAAAAAGAAAATAACTTTTTGTCCTTCCAAAGAACTTTAAATTTTCTATAAAGAATATTTTAATAGCGACAAAGCTTTCATTTATGCACATTTTAACGTCTTTATGAAAGCCAAGTTTATCAGAACTGAATGCTTTTACCTCTTCTTTTCTTCGAAGTTGCAGCGTAAGCCGATTTTCTATTGGAGAATGTTAAAATCGTCTGTTCAGGGTTTCGAAGATGGTGGCGGGCTTGTATGTCTTTACTTGAGACTTCGTTTTCCAACCAACCTTGTTAAGAATCTCGCAAACCTTTTGTTCGAGGTTTGCGTTGTTTATTGTAGCAGGAATACCGTGAACTTGCACGAAGTCCTTTCAGTAACTTACTCTCCTTTTGACTGAGGAACTCAGTGAGATGAGGAGAGTGACATGCAAATTCCTTACATAAATCTAAATTTCAGGAAATCAGTCACTCTCTTATAAATTTTCAGGATTTTATATAAATCTAAATTGCAGGAAATCAGTCACTCTCAGAATTTTGCTGAGGAGGAGGAGCTTAATTGGGTGCTTCTCCCAAAACGACTTTTCAAGAATATTCCCCCCACCAAAAATAAATATTAATAAAAGAAATTAAGTACGTAAAATTTTATTAAATTATTCATGGA
Source organism: Euphysa ruthae (assembly GCA_035046665.1). NCBI lineage: Eukaryota > Metazoa > Cnidaria > Hydrozoa > Anthoathecata > Corymorphidae > Euphysa > Euphysa ruthae. Next base: position 6,222 of record JAUZNK010065951.1, read on the forward strand.
TTTTTCGATATTGTAAAAATCTTTTTATAATGTAACTGGGTGATTATACGGAAATATTTCACCGTTTCGTTTAACAGCTTGCCGACTATTTTCACTCAAATTTAGAGCCACATTTGAAATGTCAACAACCAGAAAAGGATTAGTTTTCAGAAATTTGCACCTTTCATGATTGACATGTTAGAAGTATTGTCAGCATTCATTAATCTGGAAAAATTAAGCTTAAATATTGCTGCAGCTAATTAGTTAATTAATTCTGAGGTCAGCACAGGATAACGCTTAGAAAGAATGCTGGTAAACAAGTTATTTTACAATAGCTAAAAATTTGGATTTAAACTATTTCCACTAAGCTAGTAGTAGCTTAATTATCCAATTAAAGAAAGCAAAAACTTGATCAATTGCTGCAAGATTTAGAACGGTTTTTTTTTTAACATTTAGTTATATTAGCTGCTGCTATTGATCATCCTCTAACTTCCGGATTGCCGCATTAAGCTAGTTTTTCATAACTGCTGCAGAACATAATGAGAAAAAAATATGATCAGAATTATAATTATATATTTATAATTATATTTATTGTTACATAATTATATTTATTGTTACATAATTATATATAATCAGAGTCAGATGCAATTTTTTCAGTACTGTTTAAAATAATTAACCAGAGATAAAATTTCTTCTCTCTAACTCTATATAGTCATACTTCCTGTTATAAACGATAAGATGCAGCTAACTCTTCGTAATAATGGTTTACATAGACTGCCAATGGCTGTGTTCCTTCACTTGGTTTACATATTTTTCGTGAGTATTGTTGGGTATTGCAATGATTTTTCAAATAAAACATGTTTCACTACATACAGTTCTGTGCTTTTCTAGCGTATTTTTTTGATAATCCAAACCACCTTTGCCTATTACAGAATCTACCATTTCACTATCCTTTTCCTGTACAAAGCCATCGTTTTCAATTAATATGGGTTTGTTATTGTCTATTGAACCAACATTCTTTGGCAAATCATATGTGTATTAATATTTTCATCGAAATATTGAAATATTTTTATGTAACTTTGACGTCGCTATATAAATGATGGTGTAATTTTGAATAGTTTAGTAAGTGACAAGCGGAGTTGGCACAGCGGTAGGACGTTTGACTACGGAGCGAAAGGTTACAAGTTCAACTCACGCCTCTGGTGGGAATTTATTTACATGTTATCTCTGAGTTTCTGAGGTAAACTCATTGCGTAACGCTAGCTCATATTTGTCAGGTTGTTTGGTTGAACTAATTTTTTAAGCTCAAATGGGTTTTCTCCAAGAATGCTCCAAGAAATATTGTCTCGGCAATTTGTTGATTGCCCACATTAAATATAGCAACTATCACTCAAAAACATTTGCCTTGCCGGTGCAAGGTACACAAGACCCCCTATACTTAAAGCTTACTTAATTTCACAGCAACTAAGCCATTACTATCTGAAGCTCGAGATAAAAGTAAATTTAAATCCATTATCAGTTAGAATATTGCAATTTTAACTCTTTAGGCTGAACGGTTCCTTTGAGTAGAATTGTAAATTTATTGAATATAACTGATTTTGCAATTAAAGCACTTCCCAGTCGTCGTGTACCTTGTAGTTCAGGGGAAAAACTTTCGATACTTGCTTTCGTTAAAACTCAATTCAGACCGCTTCTACATGAATCTGTCACAAACATAAAAGGGATTTTTGAAATAAAACTTTAGATTATTTGATTTTATTGCATAGATTAAATATTATATTAAATATTATTATATTATGATAAATATTATATTAAATGTTATTATATTATAATAAGTGTTATATTAAATACTAGATTTATAGAAGAAACGTTCTTTATTAAACTCATACTCTGTATATTTACGTCATGATCGAGACTGGCAATTAGACTAGCATACTTATCCCTTTAAGCTTGTTTTTCATCCTCAGGAGCACCATGTATATTGCTTAGCTAATTTTTGTTTCCTAAAAACATTTGATTGATAGTTACGCATTTACATTTCTTTTTTAAGTCATTTCTTGTTGAACCCATTTGATAAGAATGTTGTTTTCGCCCCAAAATATTTTAAGAATAGTTCCTTTCAAAGAAAATATAAATTGTTATTTGAATAATCTCTGTCATGATTAATTGGAACAATTGAGATAAAAGAGTACTTGAATTAAAAGTGATCTGACCTTACTTTAAAATTAGTTTGTGCGCGGAAATCAAAATAAAAACTTTCTGGTATATCATCAGTATCGAGATACTAAGATTCAATGATTTATGAGACATATTACCGAAATTTAATACTCTGTTATTATTATTATATTTAAGACATCACTTTGCCAACAGTTTCACAATGTTTTAAATTACTTTTATAGTAAGGTTTTAACAATCGACTTTCAAACCTGGTATTTAACGTTAATACAACAATGCAATACAATAAAAGACAAGACACAATACTTTAAACAATGCTGGAAAAACTGGCGGACAAAAGTTGTACAACATGAGCAGCCATAATCATAACTGAATAAATATTGCATAATATCTATTAGGTAGAGTATACGACTCGGTATTTTACCTCTTCTTTGCCTATTGATGTGATGCAGTACTACCTGCATTGCCATATCTGCTCTCGGGCGATGAATACCAGTTTCCCTACTGTGGTTGTTTGTCTGATGAATAAAAGATGTTAATTTCGGTTTAATGCTTGTTAGTTATCTCGGTTGAAGGTTTGAAGGTCCTTAGATACTAGTTTCCTGATTGATAAATTGTTGTCTGTAAGAAAGGAGCCCGAACTTTTTGCTAGCAATTTATCAAACAGCGCTGGAGTTGTAATAACAAGCTGTGCTTGATGACCCTGCATCTGCAACAGTTCATTGTTTACTCTAGATAAAAACTGACATTTAATCTGTCAATTTTTTTAGCGGTAGTAGCCTATCGATAAATAGAGATAAAGAAAAAATTTATAAAACAAAAATTGAATTTGTATCGGCGTTGTTGCAATTTCACAAGAATCATTGAGTATTAGCGTACTGTATGGTTTTTTTATAACCAATAGTATCTTTTATCTATTTTTATGTCATAGCGGATTGGCGACATTAGCCCCCGGACATTCACACACCGAATATTCACCTGGTGACGTTAATCCTCTACGAAAATAACCACCGTGGACATTGACCCCAGGTAACATTTAACCCCCTACTACATCGACCCCCTATGGCATTAACCCTTAAGAAACAAATTTCATTTACGCCGCACAAGTAGCTCCTGAAAAAAATCCCACAGCAAATAGGATTAAAACTAAGGCAAGTAATGTATAAACATTTCCTGTTGCCCACAAAGTCTCAACCTCGTTCTCTTATTTGTTCCAAGTAACGCAATGTCTCAAGAACTAACAATAAAAACAAATTTTTAAAAAACAACGTCTCAACATATTTCTCTTTATTTCTTCTAAGTTACATAAGGTCTGAAAAAAAGGATTTGTACAACAATCTTGCTTCGTTAAATGTAAAATCATAAATTGTTTTTTACTTATAGGTGTCTCTTTTAAATCTTAATGTTGGTAATCGTGAATTTACAAGGTCTTAAAAAGGATTTTTATTTTTCGGGGGACGGCCTTGGAGGATGTTGATCAGTTCAATGTTTTTAACAAAATCATTTCTCAGTACGCTTATTAATTTCCAGGGTTCGGTAAAGGATCACTCGTATACATTGTTAGCCATTACTTGGACGTTGACTACTCCGCCGTATTGTTCGAACTTTCAGTAATTCTGCAGCGACAGCCGGTTTGACACCGGCAAGTGAAGCGCCAATTATAACTTGTATTCCATCGATTTTCATTTCGAAGTATGTGTGTGTTCCTTTCTTTTTTGAATTTTTTTGCCACGTATTCGGACTCTCCCCGTACTCCCTTTCAAATTTCTTTTGCGTTTGTGCTCAAATGACTCCCATTCATCGGCAAGATTTTTATTTTTACGTATACAAATCGCTCGAAAAGTATTTATTAAGTTTGCAATTGTTGTAAATCTTGAGAACTCCATTTTACGTATTAATAATTAAGATGTTCACTACAACAGACAGTTTTAGATGAGATACTTGTTAAATGAGAAAAGACAGAAAAAAAAAAAAAAACAGGAAGCTTCGAGATAACTTAATTGTAAATCAAACCCTCACAATTCTGATTCACAATCAAAATTCCTTATGGTGGGGGGGGGGGGGGGACAACAACACAAAAA
>JAUZNK010065962.1:0-14454 GCA_035046665.1 Euphysa ruthae
ATGTGTGTGTGTGTGTGTGTGTTGTGAGTGTGTGTATGCATATTTATTAGGTCTGCCAACAGATAGCTAAAAAATGGTTCCTTGATCTTATATTTTAAAACTTTATATAGTTTTTGGTTGATTTTATTTCATTAGAAAGGCTGTTCCGTATAAAGAGACCTTTTGATAGCAGACAATTTCTTCCCATGGTGGATCTTCTTAAGGGTGTATTTAACCTTAAATGGCTGCTGCGTAGAGGGATTTTTCTATTTTCAGAAACTTTAACGATTTCAGACATGTAATTTAGGCTCGGTCTACTGCAAAATTTAAATGCATGTGCAGCAATACCCTGATTAACCGTTATATCAACAGGCAGCCAATTTGTGGTTCTATACTGCTCAGTACCAATATGGGCACAACTGTTCAGATTTTAAAAAAATCTCATACATTTATTTTGCGCCTTTTCTAACGGAATTTGAATAATTCGTTGAGGCCTAAATACCAGGCAGAAGATGCATAGTCAAAGTGAGTTTGAATCAGTGCATACTAATACTACCTAAATTTGCCTCAAATCGTCTTTCAAACTAGAAAGCTTTTGAACCTCATAGTATTTTTCCTAAATTCACAATACGTAGTCGAAGTTTATTATGAAGCAGCTCTCGTATTTATGTGATTTTGATCTATAATTATATAAAATATCCCTTTGCAAAAATATAATGTATAATGTATTGATATAAGGAAACCAAGTAGAGAAAGATTTGACAATTTTTATATTATTCATATGGCTTGAATATTCATCATTTCCTTTTAGGCTGATTTTAGTGACATGGTAAGTTGCTTACTTAAGTGCTAGTGTTCACAGGTTCAAATCCAGTCCAAGTGGCTGTGATAAATTAGGTTATTCCTAACTTATAGACGTTTGCAATGTTTTCTTTTTGCGCAAATGAATTGGCCTGGCAAACCAATTTTATTTATTCTGTCTATTTTGCGCTCTTAGTAAAAATATTTTGTCATTTTTAAATGCATTTAAAAAATTCGAACCTTAATGACTTTCTTATTGCTATTTCTTCTTTTAAACATTGCGGAAGAAAAGCAAAACACTTTAGCGTTTGATTTTGGTACATTAATGTTTTAGATAAATAGTCTTTTTATATCTGAAAATAAGCACAATTAAATATAAGCGGGCTAATACAATTTTCAGCTAACAATCATTTTACTAAACCAGCGGCATGAGGATGGAAATGACTAAGCATTTGTAGGTTTTTATCTTTCGTTACAAAATGCGTTTTATTTCTTAAATCTTATCTTGCGTTCTTTAATTATTTATGTTATTGCCGTTTATGTTAAAAAATAACGTTTCTTTGTTAACGAAAGTCACCCGACTTTTATTATTATTTTTTTTTTTTTCAAATGTAATATTTCTATTGTAAAAAGTATCTTGATAGGAGTCCCACACCTTTATAAAGTTCGGGTTGGTTTCAATGCAACTTATTCCAGCTCTTTTTATCTTTGGCGAGATATCGGCAAAAGAAATTTTACATTTTGCGAAAATATGGAAAAAAATTAACGTGTTATCTGAAATACCCGAATAACTGAACACCTAGGATAAAAAAAAAAAAAAAAAAAAAAATGAATCACATCTATAATGAAAAGGCCACAATAAATTTATTCGCATAGCAAATTAACATTTATTACTGATATTTCGTGAAAAGTTTATTTAAAAACTTTCCAAATAACGATACTTTTTGCTGGAAAGTCGAGTGCTTTTATCGACTAGTGGGCTGCCTATCAAGCTCGAATACCGCCCTTTGGCATATAGTGGACCTGGCTTTAACAGATTTAAAATAATAAAATATAGCGATAATGTTATAATATGACATAGGCCTTTATTTGTGGGCAGAATCAAAATATATATGATTCATATTATATTTATTTTGTTTATCTTTTATTTCTATAATATCAGTTTTTTATTCTTTTACACAGAACTATTTCATTAATTCTTTTGTCAAAAATTTTTCCGTATTTTTTCATTATTATTATTATTCTCTTTGCATAATATTTGTTATGTTAAGAAAGTAATTCCGGGGGTGTGATTTATTGATGCGCTAAAAAAGTAAAGTTCGTGGTAGAGCATTAGACTAAAAAGTCTATTAAGATGCGAAGTGAACACGATAAGACCGACTACCAATTGACTTCTGGTATAATGCTTCCAGGGTATTTTGGGAGTTTCAGACGTTCTTTTTGGTCAGGTTACGTTTAACGTTAACGGAGCTCGCTACTATAAAAAAAATTAATCTTATCTCAAAGAAATGGAAAACTATCAAAGAATTTTTTTCGAAAAATCTTTTGTTCGGTTTCAAAATAGCTACGATAATAAGTATTATTTGTAATTTGATAATTTCTAAGAGGATTTTGGAGGAATGACAAAACTTTCGAAATGGTTAAGGTTTTATTAATGTAAGTAGCTAGATAGTACGACTATTCTCTGGTTGGTGATGCCACTTACATATAAGCACTTCGATAAAATTTGAAATAGTGTTCACTCCCCGTAAATAATTATTTTCAAATTTGACTCGAAAAGACAAATTTAAAAAAAAAAAAAAAAAAGATTCATTCATGTAGTTTCCTTATTCCAATGTTGGGCTTTTTACTATTTTACTGTTGATTTATTTATTCTTTCTTTAAATTATGTTTTTTGTTCTTTTTTAATTATTAAAAAAAAAAAGAAAAAAAAAAAATGAAAGAAAATTGCCTATGCTGTGCAATGGTAATGTTTATATTTATCCCTTACCCCCTGATCATGATAACACAAGGTGGCTTTTTCTACTATTACGGAGAGTTTTAATAAATTCATATTTTACATAATTTTTCCATGTACAAGAAAAAATTTTGTAATAAACAATAAAGAAGATGTATATGTTTTATAAGGAAGAGAGAAAATTTTGTGCAAAGAACGGGAAATATTAAATAAGTTTTTTTTTTTTTAAATTTTATTTTCCTTGGTTTCGTGTTATGTTTACGTATTATAATATGTTATGAAAGGTGTACAGGGTTTGCAGAAATTTAAGGAATTTATCAATGATCTCGGAAATACAATCAACGAATTTGCTTCTATACCGTAAGTGATGCATTGTTAACAATTTTTTGTTCTCACAGTTCATTGGTGCAAAAATATTTTGGGAGTAAAACTCAATTTAAAAAAGCTCAATTTTGAGCTATATTATGCAGTTTAAAAAAAAAAACGCTTTGTAGAAATAGAAAAACTTGGTTGCACATAACATGTTAAAATTTAATTTATGTTAATATTCCTTACAAATCCTGAATAAATTTGTGTTTGTTCCAAATATTTCCAAGATCTACAATAATTTTTTTAATTTCTGTTGTTTTCATGTAGTCCCTAATGGGAAAAGTGAAAAATTTTTCTTCGTGAAACCTTTTAAAAAGGCTTTGCACTTAAAATGAAAGAAAGAAAAACTCTATTAGAACATGCGCTATAAATATATAAGGTTCTTTCTCCAACAATACGCAATGTATTTACGGATTATGATATACCAGAAATATGGTTTGGAACAACAAACTGTGAAGAAAACAGAGCGTTTCTATTGCAATCATTTTTGACTCATTAAGATACATAGTCATTATTTGGGCAGCAAATTAATTTTTTGAATAATTTTTTACGGTGGTTTACTCTTACAAATTTAGAATATGTTGGTAAATATGGTTATATATATTTGTAAAATATTTCGTAAAGATGGTTCTCGTAAAGCAATACGAAGTATCGATTGACTAGATGTTTAGGTTATAAAATTTTAAGAATTAAGAATGAGTATTAATATAAACAAAAAAACATTGATATAAACGAAAAAAATATTGGTATTTTTAGATATGTGAGTCATTCTAATAGAACAAAATTTTGCCTGAATCATTCACAAGCATTATGGAACCCGTTGTGTGTAAAAATCGGTATTCTAATCTCAATTCTAAGCTCAAATGTTATTTTTTTACATTTTATCTTATACTTTAGAAAAAGTTCCTGCCACCAATTCAATTCAAAGTTCCTTCAGATTTTTACGTCTGATAATTTCATTTAGACTATCATTTTTGCTTTCGAGTTTCAAGAAAAATCCTATGCTTATCTTTCTTTTTAAAAAAAAAAGAAAAAAAGAAAAGACGACATTTAGGCACTGAGACCTTGGCTCGGTTCGTTGAAAAAAAAATTTTTTTTCTAATATTTACTAAAATTCTGGCGAAAAATTTAACGCTTAGAGGTAGGACTTCTAAGAGCATACATAGCTACATGGTGCAAATTTCCTGATATAAAACTTTTTAGTCCATTTACTTTAGTTTTTCTACTTTTATTGGAACTACGTTTATTAGAAATATTTTTTTAGGTATACATAACTTCCATAGATTTATATCTCGTTATTCCTCTAAAATAAAATTTGTTAGGTATTAGATATCTTCTTATTTGTATTACGTTTTCTTACAACTGGAATAAACAAAACTAAAGGATAAATCTTTTCAATGCTTTCTATATAAATATTTTTCATACTGGCGTCTTCGTTTCAGTATTCAATACTTTTTTAATCCATAAATCTTTTAGATTTACTTGATTGGCTTTATTAGACATAAACGTATTACTTCTAAAATCCACTTTTTCTTTAACATTAAAAAAAAAAAAAAGTAAAAGAAAAACTATATTAAATAACCAGTGCCTGTTTGTAATAGCTATAGAACAATTTTGTAATGAATCAGTAATATAGAATTTTTAAGAAACTCTGATACCTTCTTTTACACCATACCAAAATTTGAGAGTTTATCAGAAATTTCCTTTTCGATCCTAATTTGCTTTATTTTGCCTTTTTTAAGCCAAGATTATACATGGAATTCGATTAATTATCAGTTCATTCAGCCCCATCAGATTTGCATAACTTGGAAATCTTTTCTATCTAACAGTCAGTGTTCTGAAGCCTGTGCTCAGAATGTCAACAAACATTATGCTGCAACTTAATGTAGTTCAAAAAAAATTAAAATGACGCTTTTAATCCCGTGACGTCATATGGGCGCCAGAGTTTTTCAATAATAGATTTTTTTAAACAAACATTTTTAAATTCTGTGTGAAAAAGAAAGTATGTGAAATAGAAATACATTAAAGCAAGAAAAAATATTATGAAATACTATAAAATTTTATTAATTATAAAAAAAATATTATGTATATGTTTCTCTAGAACTTAATATAGACAGGGAGTTTTCTTTAAAAAAATAAAAAATTACCTAACCAAACAATTTTTTGGTGGAAATGCGACTATAGACTATATGCATTATCTGATATTTCGTGATGGAAATTTTTTTTAGATTCTTGTTATCACCTGACAAAAATACTAATAATTCTGATCTAAAAAATATAAGAACATGTATCTATAGTTTTGTAGTTTAAAAGATATTCCATGACATTTGCTCACCCGTCATTTGCTCACCATGACACTTGCTCACCGACAATTGCCCACCCTGACAGTTTCACACTCGAAAATTGCTCACTCGAGAGTTGCCCACCTCGACAGTTGCTCACCGACAATTGCCCACAAGAAAGTTGCTCACCACGATATTTGAACATCATCTTTTTTTGAAAAGTCTCTGTATGCATACTCTATAACTTATTTCAAATTATTTTTTTATATAAATTCTGCAATGCCATCTACTAGAATACAAACATAGCATAGGTAATTAAAATAAAATGGAAAGCCGAGAAATAAATAAGACAATTGATTGTTAAAACTTGATATCTATATGCAGTCATAGTCAGAATCGAATCATATTAGAAACCCGTTCCAGATATTGATCAATGTGGTCAACACCGGAAAATTAGCTGATTATTGTCGTTAATTATCCAAACGCCAACGTATGTTTGTAAAAAGTAATCCGATAGGGGTTCTAATGCTTGGTTCACTTGTTGTATATAATTACGAATAATCAAAGTACTCTGACAATGATGATAAAAGCAAACATGACAAGGCGTGGTCCGAATGTGTGACGGAGGGAATTATGCATAGCGATTTCAAAACCAATCATGACTGAAGAAAGACGCAGTGCAAGTCCTAAAAACTGACACCACTGAATAATTGCTGCAAACATCCCCTGTAAATAATTTCACTTTTTCCACAAAGCAAAGCATAGGCAAATGAAATTGCGCCATCATCTAACTTTGCTCGAATTACGTACTACAGCATGAAAAGATTTGGAGCCTGTTTAAAATTTCCATCCATATACCAATCTTGTGAAAGCGGCAATATGATGCAAACACTCGTCTGCGGCAAACAACAAAATTTATTGGGGATCTTCAGATCCTGAATTGTGAAAGAGAAATGGAGTTTGTTGATTATCACCATTAGTAGACCATGGTGGAAGCAAATTAATTCCAGCTAGCCTCACTGGTTCAGGAAGTTATTGTTTGGCTTTCTGGCGCTGTGCGTCACGTTTCAATATTTCTATTGTTCCTATCTCTTGCAAGGCTTCAGGAGATAGAGGCTGTAGTGCCGTAGCAACCATTACTGCCGTACCGGCAGAAGAATTGCGACGCGCTGTTTCTTTCAATTCATTACGACATTTAAGTGCTTCAATTTTCGCCTTTGAAACAACGTTGTTGTGGACTTTGAAGTTCCTAGGGTTTGCTACCGGAATTTCATCTGTCGGTATAGCACCTTTTCAGCTATAAGAACATGATAATCTACAAACCCAGCGAATCGCGTCGTTTTTGATTTTCTTTTTGACGTAAGCAAATTCTTCGTAAATAAGCATATCTCCACCTCTTCAACTTTATTATTTCCATTTCGATAAAAACTTAAAACAGACTGATTATCCGTACAGCATAAAGGAAAAGGAAATGAAATTATATATATTATAGCACTACTTTTAAAATGTAGATGTTCAGTATTTGCCATTTTTGGTTAGACAAACTTTTATGTGTTAGCTACATAAAATCCTTAGCCGATATACAACAAAACTAAGTTCCAGCTGCACAACAAACATGAGTAGAACAATAAAAAGAAAAAAGACATTGAAATCATAAAATATTTTTTTTTAAAAATCACAGCCTTTTCCTCAACATTTTTCAAAAACAAAATATTGAAAAAACAACATCAAATTTAAAAACTCATTTTTACATTTAATCTATCGTAAACATTACATTAATTAATCCATTCTGCACAAACCATTCTCATTCCTCTTATACCTTTGCCGATTGAGTTATATGTTAACATTCCATTCACTTCGAAATAAATCTATACCGTTGAGATCTATTAAATGTTATTTCTTGTTTTACATTTTTCTATAATGTCAAAATATATTATGAAAAAATACAGGTAAATAAAAAAATTGAATGAAATAGTTGAAAGCCATTTTGTCAATAATATATAACAAACAGTAAGAAAAAGCTCGAGATGAGAAGTTTCTTTAATTAACTTTGTAATAACTTGATAATATTTTTGTCAACACCATATGTAAAACTTGTATTATCGCATCCCGTGAGAACGTGAATATGTTGTAACTTCAAGCATATATTTTTGCCTAAAAAATCAACAACTTTTTTTATGTTTACGAACTTGTTGTGTTCGGTTTTCATGAACCATTCATTTTTTGGTTGAAGATTTGCATATTCGTAAGCAAGCAAATTGAAGACATCGGCATCTTTAGAAACAACCACTACATTAGTATCATACAAAGCAACATGTAGTATAATACGCGTGTCTGCTTTTTCTTGATTGAAAGTAAAAAGAATTTCCTTAGAATTAGAAGATAGTTTCTAAGTATCATACTTGTTGTTTACCATCACTGGTGTTTTTAAATCTAAGTTGTTGCAGTAATTCAGCAGAAGTTTAAGTAAGTCTGTTTTGTTTTCGGTGCGAGTAAAGAACTCATTCCATTCCAAGCAGTACCTTGATGCTCTGTTCTAAACTTTTGAGTTCTACTCTTGTATTAGTTATTGCTTTTTTAGATATTGTTTCAATTTTAATATTATTTTTTAAAAAAACGTCGTTTATCAACTCGACATTTAATAATTGGTAATTTAGATGTGGTGATACAGATTTCAACAAATTGTTCATGAACAAGCTGTAAATTGTTTTTCGTTTTTTTTTTTTTTTTTTTGGCTTCCTCTATGACGAAATTCATGAAAATCGACTTCGCGCCTTGTCTAAGTAAACCATGTGGTGTAGCGATACTTAAAAGATACGAAGTTAATCGGTAATTAAACGTCTTTTACTTAATAACATTAATCCAAATTCCTGGCGATATTCTTTGAGGACGTTGACAACACGATTAACAATTTTCTTCTTTTTTAAACCAGTAGAAATCAAATTATATTTTTATTTTATTTTTATGTACTTGATCAAAAAAAAAACTTTTGTTCCAATTACCAAGTTCGTATGCGTTGATTAATCCATCTAAGATTTTTGCATCAATTTCTTTTCCGGCTGAAATTTCTTTAGCATTATCGTTTCCAAAAGGATCATAGCAGTACTCTTTTATATTGTTTTTTAAATCTTCAGTGTCTTTACGAAATATCAATCTAGCGCCTTTTCCAAGTTTTTTATGGGTGCTTGAAGATGTTTTAATTTGTTTTTTTTTTACGATTGCTTCCCTCATCTTAAAGTGATCTTGACGTTTCGTCTGTCTATTGAAAACCACTGTTTTCAAGTCACCGTGAATTGTAGAAAAGGGTGTATCTTTAAATCTTCGATTGCTTTTAGCTCCTCTTTTCTAAATCTCTTAGTTATACATGTTGAAATGAAAGATATATAGAATAGTTTATGTGATCAAAAGCAAAACAGGAATTTAGCATTTCTCTTTCAGCTTACATGTGTAAGTCAAAATCGTAGTTTTAAACAGCATAAACCAACGAGAAAAAAATTTTTTAAATATAAAACAATCATCATCGTTGATGTTCCCTTTTTGGTCAATTCCTCTAGAAATGTAATGTATACAGGAGAATTTACAAGTTCTTGATTCTTTAGACTTGCATCATACTTCAAGTTTTTAAGAAGCTCGCTGAGACTTGGGTTAATCTCTTTGTTGTTAGTTATGTTCTCAAACCAATTTGGACTAAAATTGAAATAGATTCTTTAAGGATTCTCATGTTTTGGTAATAATGACGGCCCTCCACTGCGTGGTCAGCTGATCCACCAGCAATTATTCAAAGTCAAGAAGTCAGTTTTATTTATGAAGTTGTTTTTACAATGAATGCATAATATAAAATTTTGACTACTTCTTAGTGAATATTTTACTCTTTTTTCGTGAAAATTTTCTTATACATTACAAGAGAATACCTTTGCTAAAAGAGTTTCACATTGCAATAGCGGGTATCGTCACAGAGAAAACACAAATGTTTTATTTTTAAATGTGGAGCACGGGAACGCGTATTGTTAGACGTAAGGCATTCAGCTGTTCCATGCCTTCTTGGAATTCATTTTGGTTATCCTCATTATATCCATATTTGTTAACTAAACTGCTATTTTCATTCGTAAATAAAGTCTGCAAATTAAATACACTATACCATAAGCGTTTTCGATGGGTTTTACTTTCTCGTATATTTTGGTGAAAACAAATCTTTCATCGTTTACTGGGATATTAATATCCTTCTATTTTTCACATAAATTGTTATAATTGTTCGTTAAGCAAGATTTATCCTTTTCATCAACACTTTTGTCACAAATCATACAGAACTCTTCGATACTATGAATAAAATTAACATTTAAAAAAGCCTTTTCCATAAATTTCACATAATAAATATAATACTAAACGAAGACTTTTTTTCTTACAAACAATTTATTTCTTGTAAAGTATAACTCATTCATGGTGACGACAACGTATTAAAAAAAAAGTATGACCTTGGTTGTGAAACGTTGCGAAACAAACAAAAATCAGAAAATGATATAGACTATAACTGCTGAAAACCCCCTCTGCCCGTATATTGTAATGGCTATGTCTTGTAAACTACAAAAGTACAGATACACGTTCTTATATATTTTTTTAGATCAGAATTTAATTTCTTATCGCATCGTGCCAAAAAATAAAAAACTTTTTTTTCTTTTTTTTTTTAACTTTTATTGTGTCACCTGTCAAGGACCTAAAAAAAAAGGCCCATCTGGAAATAACAAATAATATAGTCTATAGTCGCATTTCCAAAAAAAAATTACTTAAAAAGACTTACTTCTTAAATCCATCTTTAAAATTTTTGAAATTTAATGCCTTGGCATGCTCATTTTATATTCATGTCTGGACATATTTTAAATTTAGAATATTAGCTTTGGACTTTTAATTATTCAACTACATATAGTTTTATAAACTTTAATCTTAATGTGGTTATCAAATCTTTGCAGGCATCTCTCTTTTAATTTCCCTGGAATGATTTATAGTGAATATAAAGCTAAAATACTTCAATAAAATCTATCAGTGGCATTTTCTCAAGCTTTCATTTATAAATTTCCAGATGTCTCAGTAAGAAAATTCGATAAGACTAATATATTAAAGTATAATTTAAACCCTTTTTATGAATTCAGTTTATATCGGTAGCTAACATGATAATGATAACATGTATAACATGCCTGAATTTTGCGTTCACCGTTATTTTTTGTAAGATTCACCAAAATATCAAAGGATTTTGAAAATTTTTAACAAAAAATAAAATTTACTGATGCAATGTAGATGATTAAAAATGCATCCATCAAAAATCATACCTACATTTTGGTAATCAATATTTTGGTACGAAAAATTTGTATTTTCGGCGTTCATTGAAGTATTTCCACTTATTTTTTATCTTAAGTTTTAAAAACTCAGGTTGGAATTCCAAAATTTTGTATTAACTTAAAGCCACAAGAGTTATTTGCTCACCCAAAACCTGTGTTATTTTATTTAAAAATTTTTTGGAGCTGGGGGTAGCAAAACAATTATCATTTAGCCCACTTCTGCCGAAAAATTTAATGCGTTAGCTGTTTAATCCAAACTTATCTGTTATCATTTTTCATAGGAACTTTTAGGTGTTTTACGAAAAGCTGATCATAATCAGAGCCGCTAATATAAGTCCAAAAATTTTACAGTTTTTACTTAATCAGCAATATATCGGTGCTTTTTTCTGATAAAACTGTGATCTATATGGTTCGATGAAAAATTTCTTTCTGTTTTTTTTTTTAAATCATTCAAGAGAATTTTTTTTTATTATATTTTAGCCATCTTAAACATGGAATCGAACTTTGAATTTTCATTCTGCCGAAATTTTTAGGAACTAATAGTAAATCTTCCTTCAAAGGAAATTATGTATGAAAATCTTATTTTCTAAAATTCTGGACGATTTTTGAAAAAAAAAAAAAATATATATATATATATATATATATATCTATATATATATATATTGGATATGGGTTATAATGAAGTAGATTTTAAAGCTAATCGGTCGGTTATTTGTGTCTGTTATATAAATTTTCACAGAAGATAAACTATAGTGTCTGTCTCATTTTCTTTATCTTTGAATACCTGACTGAGATTCTTGTTGTAATTAAAACTAAGCACTTGAGCACGTCTTAATTCCACATGAGGGGGATTTTTCACGTTCAAGTCCATACCTAAAATAAGTAATAAATCATACCGAAGTTACTCGTTTACTAAATTCGATAAATTTAATTTGAAAAAAAATAAAGAGTTTAATAGAAAGTACGAATTACGAAAATATATTAAAATATTATTTCCCCCAACATTTGTTGAATTTTACTCTTTTCTTACGCCCTTCATCTCCTTCCTAGATTGTTAATTTGCGATATAGTTAATTTAAAAAATATGCACGCATTCGTTTTTCAAATTAACTAGTTTTATCAAGATTTTTGCGTTTTAATGACACAGTTGCCACTCGATGATAAGTGGAACTTTCAAGGGACCGAAAAAAATAGTTCCACTTAGCGAAGTTTTTTCAAAAAAAAATTAATTTCGTCAAAAAAATACAGTTCTGGGAAGAAAATTTAGTAACCCTAAAAATACAGGAGCAAAAGGTTGCAGAAGGAGTAAAAATAAGAGTTACTTTTATATAGTCACTTAGAACGAAAATTTACAGTTTTTTAGTCTCTATGGAAAAAATCGATCAGAACCATTCAGGAACGGTGATTTGCCTTCAAAGAGTGAATCAACCCTTAGTCCATCGGCTATGTCTTAGATCTGGTATTGGAAGGTAAGAAAACCAAATGAATCGTTTTTAAGCCACCAATATGTGGATTTGCTTGGCAGTTGTCTACAATTAATAAAATTTTCAGATCTTGTCATACAACTTTGCTATCCAACTACTGAACCTACTCCTCAAACAAATTGCTGTCCGTCCAACTTTTTTTCTGACCGCGTTTTTAAAACATCTTGGGGATTTAGCCTTCTCAATGCAATTTATCACGAAGAGCATTTCCAGCTGCCATTCCAGTTAGACGAACTTTACTATGTTTACCACCCACTTATTTTTCGCTCTTTAGGGCATGGACTTTCCTGGCAACGCCTGAAAGAATAGCCCAAATTCATCTGCATTGTATATGTCAGCAAGTACATAGCCGGTCAGTATAGTTGGAAGCCTTGTTTCGTAACAGGGAGCAATCATTTCATCTACTAAATTTTTGCCCTCCTATAGAAATTAAAGGTGAACAGGGCTTTTAGACAAATTCGAAAGTTTTCATAAAAAAACATTTCATTCGAATTTATATTACAAACTTGTTTGAAAAGGTTTTAAATGTTTCATAAAATGGCAGTAGAAATAGAAAAGTTACTCTCTCGGTATGATATCAATAGTTCTAATAAAGTCACACAATTTAGACTCATTTGTAATGGGATATCACATGTACAAAACTATTTGTTTGAACTCCGTTCGTAAGCGAGGAATTGACAGTCATGATGGAGCCCAAAAATATAGAGGACAAATTTGCTGTCGTGGTTAAGAGAAATGGATTGGTAGTCGGACATTTACCCAAAGAAAAAACGAGAATATCTGCGAAAACTATTTTTTACTGTTTACGAGCAAACGACTGAAATAATTTTTCTTTGATAGTGACCGGAAAAGCAGTTAATCAAGGTTTGGAAAAGGAATGAAGTTGCCACATAAACTGTTCTTCTCTGGAGAAGGAAGTTACATGAATATTTTGAAAGACCAGCTGTTGAAGATTCGTAAAGCTTGGAAGTAATTACATTGAAGACCTTTTGCGAACTTCAGCTTGATTATGCTAGCATAAATAGGAATGCTGCTGTGTTGTACGCTAACGAGCCATTTGTAAATTGTTTTATCTAACACTTCATAAGTAGCTGGCTGATTGGATTCTTTTTTGTTTCGTTCCTGCATTGTTCTTATCGATCACCCGATATATGTCTTTTTTTTTCAACCAATGTAATTTTGTGTTTTTTGCAACACCATACTTTTTAGCGGTTGAAAAATACAGCTTTGATCTTTTTCAATCTCTTTTAAAACGTTGTCTTTCTCAAGCAAAACTTTAGATTAAATCTTTCTTTTCGATGCCTGTACGGACGCCATGTTGCCTTCAGAAAATTAGCTGTCAACACGCGCGTGTTAGTTTTAAAAATTACGCGATTCGAATGTAAAAAATCACGTTCGAACTTTGAAATTCCGGTATTTGTTTTGAAAATCGAGCAAAAGTTCCAGTTTAAAAGGTGTAATTTGACTCAAGGCACCGGGGAAAATGGTTCCACTTAGCGAAAGTTCCATTTATCCGGGTTTCCACATGTATAGAGTAACATTGAAACATTTTAGATAATAATGGGTCTAGAATAGATCTTTGAGGGAACCCAAGGTAAACTACCAATTAAAAGCTCAAAGGCGCTTTCTTGAGCAAAATGAAAAAAAAAATTCCATTTTTTACCAATAGCTCAAGAAATGATAGTCGCGTATTAGACTGGGATTTTTAATGTATTAGACTGGGATTGTTAATGTATTTTATCATTTAAAAATTTTAAATGTTCCGGAAAACCTTTCAAATTTATTTCTCTTGTATTTTCTAAGTTTTTCTGCTGCAATTATCTAAGTATACACATGAGATTTGTCAAAACAGCATGTTACATAGTCTTAATTAGCGTGAATGAGAGCTTTTAATTTTACTTTCCAATTCACTAGTTTAAATAAAAGCCTTACCTTCTTTCAATATTTAGCACCTGGTCGCATTCTTTTCTTCGTTTTCCTTTTTATTCTTTGATTTGTTCATAATTTGTCTTTCTATAGAAAACGCTAAAGAACGCTAAAAGTATGTTTTCGTGCAACACTGATTCGTAGCAAAATTTTAAATCCTGTTTATTATAGATGATTATAAATTTTAGCTATTTATTAATAATCCTTTTCATATCTTGTACGTGCATGCTTATTTATTAATAATCCTTTTCATATCTTGTACGTGCATGCTTACGCCGTAGTGAAAAAAAAAAAATAATAAAAATAAAAAAAAAAAAAAAAAAAAA
>JAUZNK010065973.1:0-14453 GCA_035046665.1 Euphysa ruthae
TGTGTGTTTGTGTATGTATTTGTGTTTGTTTGTGTGTGTCTTTGTGTATATTTGTGTGTGTGTATGTATATATATATATATTCTTTTTTTTATAGAGCATTTTTTTAATAAATTTAATTTTGATTTTGCTCAACATTGTTGTCTTCAAATTATGTTTTGAAAAGCTGAGGGCCTATACTTTCATCAAATACTTTTGCCTTTAAAATTAAGAAAGGAAGATTTACCAAATGATTTGACAGGCTTTCCATTTGTGTTAAAATGTATATTTTGTGTAGAGAAAAGATTTTTCCTTCTTATCTTTAACCAAAACTATGAATAGCTCAATAAAAATAATGCATATTTTCTTTGCGGCAAATAATAAGCAAATCATGGTGCTGATTTCAATTTAATGTCGGTTCCTTTTATGACCTTTGAGTTTTGTAGGTTATTGAAAAAGGATTGGCAATTTTCCATGTCAAATTAATATTTCTGATAATGAGTTCCTGCATAGAACATTCCTGCATAACGAGTGAATGTAAAAAGTTAATTTTTTTTCATCATCCACAGGCATGATGGAATTTTTTCAATAGAAATCCTAGGAAAGCCCACTTTAGTGCACAATTTCACAATTCACCTTACAATCAAATTCAAGTAAAATCCAAATTTCATGAAATTTTTTTGTATAAAATGTGAAAAAATTCAAGAGAAAAACGTTGAGTTCAGATTAACAGAGTTCAGATCAACAGAGTTCAGATTAACAGTTGTGATTTTTACTTTTAATTTTAATGGACTTTAACACAAAGCACCACAGAAAACATACAAATACTTAACAGGTAAAATTGCAGATAACTTTTTTTGGAATACATTAAGTTCTAGAAAGATATTTTTCGTTAATTTATCTCTTTTTGTGCAGCATATCGGAAAATTTTACTAGGAAATTGTGAATATGTAAAACGGTCTCAATGCTGTGGTTCCTCATTGAATATTAGACTAAAAATTACTTTAATATAAGTTGACATAAATAAGGTTGCATAACAGCAGAAAAAAGTAACCAGAAGTAATATTACCAACAAATACGCACACAATGAAAAACAGACTGCTAAATATAAGACTGCGACACCAGTTTCATTAACTTACCAATATAATCTACTTGTGAATTGAATGGAAAATATTAGGAAATTGGAAGTGATTTCAGAAATTCCACACTTTGACGTCAGTGGCGGGTAAAGTATTTTCTTTTCACCTATTGTTCATTCTTTTATTTCATCCTATTTTGACCACCAAACCGCGACCTTAAACTCAAAGGTCATTTGTATCAGCAACATCTGCATTTCTTACCAAAGTTCTAACCCAATCAAAATTGACTATTTCAACCAGAATGCAATAACCAATCAAAAATAACCAAAGAATAACCAATATGATTAGAATAACAATTAGGTGAACTGAAATTAGTAACAGTCAAACAGAACTACTTGATCATTTAGGCCACCAGTTCTTGGTTTCCTGTGCATGATGATAAGGCCTGTTAGTATTCTAACAACCATATTGAAAATTAAAATTAGTTCTATTTAAGAAATTTAATTCATAAAAGTTTGAGTGGAGATCTGGGCTTGTTGGCTGTTTAATAAAATTGATTTTTGAGCATAATGTAAGCATTGGATTATTCAGCATTTAGAGCATTTGGCTTTCATGCTGGAAATCCGAATCCTTAAAATTCAACCTCTAGAATTGAATTGATTGAATGATAGTTTTGATTGACCTCAGCAGAATGATTGTTTTATGTGCACTAGAAAATTTGATTTATTGTTAAAAAAAACTCTTAAATGGTATTTAACATATATTTTAGGCAAGTTACCTAAATGGTTTGTAAATATATTGCTTACTGCTATGTCACCTAGAGTGAGTATTTTTTATTTATTTATGTGAAAGAATGTGCATTGTCAGCATAGATTGATCCACTGTTCTCATATAGATGCCATTTTGAAATTTTACGGGATACCTGTTCTCAAACATTACAAGTTAATAGGAAAAATTTTAATAAAATATAGAAAAATAATGTGTTCTTTTTTTTCATCTGTCAATGATAAGCTAATAAGGGATGATTTTTTTTTTGAGCAATTTTGATCAAATGTACTCAAGCTATGTTGTGCAGAATAAAGATTTAAGATATGTTGGATTTAAAAGCAAGTTTTTTCTAACTCTGGCTAAGTGTAGATCTTCCATCATTTTGTTATTAAAGTTGGAATCTTTAAGACACATCATTATATAATGACATATTTGCAAATAAAAATTTATTTTGATGTGTGAAAGACGTAACAAGGCAAATTTTAGTGAAAATTTTACTTAAAAAAAATTAATTTCAAGGCCTATTTTATTTGGTATTTTAGGCTATTTCTATTAACATAACAAACTTGCTGAAGAAAGTAACGTGTTTTATTTAGATTATAAAAAAGTTACATAAGACAGCGTTGGACTATAATAAATGGAAAAAGAAAAATAAACCAAACCATAAACCGTGGCTGGAAGAAGATAATGGTTTGCCCATGCTTGATCTCGCAGATGTTGTCATGGAAACTAATGATAACTTTGAAGAAGTTGATGAAACTAAAGTTGAGCAACAAGAAACTCTGTCTAGTGGAAGTAATGATAGCTGATATTATTTCAATTTCTAGTTTTTATATTTTTGTATTTTTAATCTTTTTCACAAAAACTTAACTAAACCCATTTTCTTTTGGAATGTTTAATTGTTAAAAAATTCTACCCTAGGGTTCTCAACTCATCAAATTTACACTATGCCACTCCCTTATTAAAGCTGATTAGCCTGTATGTAAAGCTAGTTAGCCTGTATGTCAATGACTTTAAGCTGTTTTTATAATGTATATTAAGAAGAACTATTTTCCCTTTGAAATGAAATTTTCTGAAGATGGCAGAACGGCAAGGTAATCTTACTGCATTTTGAAGAAATTACTTTAAATACAGTTATACTTTAGGTTTGAATAAAAATTTTTTTACTAGGTTGTGTAGAATTCATTTCCTATTATTTTTTATTTATACAAATTTGTATAATTTTAAATATATTTATAAATGCTATCTACAAATTGTTATAATTAAAGCTTTCCTTAAAAACATGTAAGTTTATGTGACAGGGAAGATTTATAACATGGAAGAGAGGCTGAATATTTTTCTACAAAGGTTCTCTAGTCAGATTAATCATTGCGCTGCCACATAATATTATTTGGTGGATTTTACTCATCAGAAAAGTCTTGAAAATTATTGCAAATATTGTCAAAATATTTTAAAAAGTTATAAATCTCCATTTAAAAAAAAAACTGTTTTCTCCATCAGAAACACTTTGGTTTTTTAGAACTTCTTGAAGTGTCCAGGATACTATAAACTGGACCTTATTTTTTCGTCCATCCGTCCGGTCCTTGCTTTCATTTATTCCAAAATTTTGAAAATTTACCAAACATTTTAAATTTTCAATTTCAAAAATTACATATTCCAATTTTTCTTCAATAAATTATATTCTGATTCTGTTAAACTTTTGGTTGCATTGAAATATTGCAATTATCATAAAGTAATACTTCTGAATTCTTTAACATGCTTGTCATTTGAATCTTTTATCGGGTTCAGTTTCTGGTTCTTGTAAGATTTTCAAAAATGTAATCTTTATGATGTCGTGATTCTGCGGAATATATGGTTGGTTTTATACTAGAAAAAATATTCTTAATTATGTTTGCATTGTAGGCTATTTGAAAAATATTTCTCAAGAAATTGTTTTATAAATTTTTTGTTAATCTTTAATATTATATTCGTATTGATTAATTGTACCTATACAGAGTGTTTTAGTCAATAACATTCACAAACTATGATCTAATCGATATTTTTAGGGCACTCCTTTCTTGCTTCCAAATGTGGAAGACTAAAATCAATTCAATCTTTATATTAATTTTATATTAAGTTATTGTGTAACTTTAGGATATAAATAGAGATCTTAAGTTATGATTATTTTCTACTCCTTAAGTATACGCTTCTTAAATTATGCGTGTCCACCTCTTAAGTTATGATTGTGTACCTTAAGTTGTGAGTGTATAATTCACTTCTTAAGTTATGAGTCTCCACTTCAAAACTTTACTGTGAGAAATTGCTTTGATATAAAACACGTTGAAAATTGATGACAAGTTACTTCTATTTCATCAAAAAAATATTTTGAATGGTTTTTGAGCTATTGATTTCGGACGCTAAAAAATATTTGAAAGGGAAAATTTTTTGCTTATTGTCTAAGTTAATTTAATCTATAAGAAATCTACAGCTATCTTTAAGAAATATTAGTGTATAGAGACATCATTCTCATATTAAAACCCATTTTCTATGTTAGGGTGAATTTCTAGCTTGATCTAGACTGTGTTAGGTCTAGCCTCAAATTTCTTGCAGTAAATTTTTCTTTTTGCACTAAATATATCTCTTGTGATGTCTTTCTTTGTCTACCTCGGGACTTTGTTTATTCTCTCTAAGTTGCTCAACCAATCCATCATCCTTATCTGGAAAACATCTTTGATGCTATGAATTTATAGCCTGCTTTTATCACTGCTTTTATTATTTTTAAAAGCTTTCTATGGAAGCAAAAAACTGCATCTTTTATGTATCAATTTTTTCTCTAAGTAACTTTGTGATAACTTCTTTTAACTTATTTATAACTTATATTTTTCAGTACTTTCATCACTTAGATTAAATTCAATTTTTAAACCTAATTCTTAGTATTATTATTATTATTATTATTTGGTTAACATAACAATATTAATTTCATGCTTTTCCTGTACTTTCTTTTGATAATATTTTGGATAACACCATCCTTCATCATTTGATTCACTGGATTTGGAATAAGTTTAACTTTTGAGAGACACTCCTTGGTATCTAGACGCTCTTACTGTTACTGCAATAATACGTTACGTTAATATAATATTAATAATAATACGTAATATTTCTGTCTTAAATTGCATAGCTGGTCCCTTAAACTATCCCCAATCCACTCAAAAGCAGTGTTAAGTAACTTCTCATGATAAATTTTTCAAGATTCTTTTCTTCTTCTGTGCCAAGATACCCTTACCATTGCATACACAATTCTCAACACACCTACAAATCTGTTTCTTTCTACTTCTACATACACATTTTTGCTACATACACTGCTGTACAGGCACTATGCTTAGCTTTTAGTAAATAATTACCACTTGACTTTCTACAGTCTCCTTTTTTTCTTTATACACTGATCAGTTTTACTGTTTCACCACTAGGTCTGCCTTTGTCTAGCTAGCATTTCTGTCCACCCATAGATATCATCTTCAAGAAGTCATCCTCTATATATTTTGGGTACTTTCTGCATTATCATTATCACGCTGGCCATGGCAGGCTATGTTGTTTATACTGAATTGTGTTGCTACATGCTTTTCTTTTAACTTCCAGACATAAAGATACAGTGAAATAATTATTTAACGGTATTTTGATTCATCAGTTAATTTTCTTGGTAGAATACCTATCTATATAATATCTATATAATTTTTTTCGGTGCATTGTCTGAAATTCTTCCAAAATCACGTTTTATGTTATTTACTTCAAAAAAAAAAAAGATTCCGAAAAGAAAAAAGCGAATGTGAACTTTCTTTTTTAGTCTGGGGTGTTACGTTGATGATATAGTCGTGGCTCGATTGACATTAGAAAAGTGATTTTTTGCTGAATATTTGGTTATGTATATAAAAGACAAAAAAATATGTTTACATTTTTTTAGGGGCCATTTACCCTTTTTTCTGGCTGGGTAATTCAAGAAAGTTTTAAAAATTATTTTTGCCAAATATTGTACACCAATCAAAAGGTAATAACAAAGTAAACCAAAAATATTTAGTAACATAGGTGCAGAAACGTAGTCAAAAATAGTTATTAAATATCAAATTTTGTCACGTGATATAGTTCTTGTCATACAATTTTCAGAATAAATGTAGTTATACATATATTATTGATTCCTTGATGTTTGTTTTAACAAAATTTTTTAACCGGTGTTTATTTGAGGCTTCTGCATGGTTTCCAACGCAAAATTATGATATGTGGAAGAAGTTTATTTAAAATTTAAACAAATTTATTTTTCTTAAAACTTGTTTATTTTAAACTGGGAAATTGCATTGAATTCACTGTTTTCTACACTAAAATATATGCTACAAAATTATACTGTTGACAACACCGTAAGCATCTTTTATGTTATTCATTTTTATGAATAATCAATGCAACACATTCACGCTATAATGTGTGGTGATTTATTAAGTCTGTCGTCTGCCGTTATTGTTATTGTTATAATTATAATAATAAACCCCTATGATTAAAAAATTTATCCCAACATCTGTGGCATATCTTTAATAGCAAGTCTAAAACATTTATTTTTGCGTGTAGTAGTTTGTATAATCGAGGATCAGATCATTTGACCTGCTAGAAAACAAAAATGCAGTACAGTATTTGATATGCCAAGGGTCAGGTGTTTCTAATAACTACAAAGAATGTGTTTTTAATTTTTAACCCTTCTATTGGATTGTTACAAAAGGTTATTGATGCTGTAAACTTACGCTGTCAGTATAGTTAAACACAGTTTGTTGAACTGTTAAGTATTATACCACCTTCACTAGAGCCACCCGTGTCCTACCATAGACAATGCTATTCATCTGTCACAAACATAGCAATAATTGAGCAGGCATGTCAATGAGATAAAAAAGACTTAGGAGACAAGGTCATATCCAGTATTTGATTTATAGCAAAAGGAAGGCCATCTAAACGAAGGATTGAATATTGTATATTTTGTCAAGTCTCAAATGTGGAAAGGATATTTAACAGTGTAAGTACTGAGAATATGGGTCAACAACTTATTGCATTTGGTCAAACCACAAAAGATGACCAAGTTAGAAAATGACTGGGTCTACTTATGGCAGGAGAAAACTCACTATCAGCAATTGGTTATCAAATGAAATATCATCGAAGTGTTTAACTGATCATAAACGTTGTCTCCGAAAATGCAGAATAGGAATTTGTCTACCAACAATCGGTTTCAGGCTTAGAACTCTTACGAACTGTGAAATTCTCGTCAGAAAACTCAGAGGTACTTAACATGAAAGACATGCAACAATTATATTCCTAATTATTTGAAGAAAGTAAATTCAACACTGTTGAAAAATGAGAAAGTATTTGAAGAATTTAATTAAAGATAATACATGCAATGTTCATTCAATAAATTGCCTGTGTCAACTAACAAGAATTAATGTCTACAAATGTTGCACTGACTGCAGTCAAAGGTCAAAGGTCATATAGATGAACGAGAGATGGAAGAAAACGTTAAAACATTATTTAAGGCTGCTCAGATTTTAAGAAGAGAAGACGTAGAATCTAAATGTTGGACGTTTAAGGGATGAAAACATTACATGGCACAGCTATCGCAGTTTATCAAGCTGATGTAAGGAATGCGAATGAAGTTACCTAATAGAAGCATCCATTGCAATAAATCCCACAAACAAAGCTTCCAATTGTTACTCTTACAAACCGAAAATGTTAACTTGTCACAAACCAGCCCCTAAAGCTATTCATTTACCATGTATAGCTTCATCAGATAAACAAGTTATGCGAGGAAACAAAGTATTTGACAATGCATGAGTATTAAGGACATTGAAGAAATTCATATTTCGTCCTGGTGAAATTCATGTTGTGTTTTGGGCTCTCAGGAAGTACATAGAAGGAAGAGTAATTGATAAATCCTGGGTAGAAGCTCGTTTGTACTCGTCAGCAGTCTCAAAGATTTTAAATGTAAAACAAATATATTGTGCTCTAGAAGCACACATGGTAACAGTAATAGCGCTTTATAACATACTATGAAGCATTTCTAAAGATAAGTCCTGAACATTCAGTATTTATTACAAATGCGTGTCAGAGTATTAAAACCTTGTTCTCATCGTGAAATGAATGGTCCAGCAACAAAGACCAATTAAAATCGAGTTAATTAAAAGAGTTTTTTTAAAGCATGACAGGTTTTTAATAATAATGAACACAAAATGATGTTGTATTTTGAAATCTATTTTAAACAATCTGTTCTTTTGTTTGTTCGAACTGCAAGAGAACGAAACTTTGCTTTACATTTATAATCTACAGAAACGCTAGTCAAGTACTTATTTGCTCACAATCATAAAAACTATGCCTTGTCTACCATACAAAACATGAAAAAAAAATCGTCCAGAAATTTTGCGAATGAAAAAATGCGAAGAATCATAAAAGATTTTCAAAAGTACTTTGAAGTTAGTGAATCTCTGTAAGAACAGAATACCACGAATTAACTGGAAACAAAGGTGCACGGATGTCTGATAATTCTGAGAAATTTCGACAAATCCAAATTCATTATGGTAATTTCATCTCAACCAAAAATCTTTGCAACTTCATGACAAATGAAGCGTGGTAACAAGAAGGTAGCAGTGTTCGACGCAATGACGTTTTAACTTCTGCAGATTTTGCAGCTGCTTCTATTAGACCGACTCAGCAGTGGTTTTGATTGGATCTGTTTGGTATTTGATCGATACTTGGAACATTCCCTAAAAGAAAAAATGAGATTCAAAAAAACTAAAGGGAAGTCAACCTATTACCACATAAATGATTCCAACTTAGTTCGATGTACCCAACTGAAAGATTTGCTCTCCTACGAAAGCAGAATTGACAAAGTATTTAGCAAAAAAGTGTACGATTTCAGTGTCACATAGACCAAGGAAATCATTGTCAATACTCAATCCATTTGAAATGTACATATTCCTAACACGTTGATAGAACACAGTCAAGAAGAAGCCGATACCATAATGTTGCTCCATGCACTCACTGTCGACAAAGAAGACGAATTGTACATAGAATCTCCTGACACCAAGGGTTGTTGGTAACGATCGATATGTACAAACGACTATCGACTCGTACATTCTTTAGAATAGGAGAACCATCTATCAAATGAGACATTGATATTAAGAAAGTTTTCGAAAATTTAGGGGGTGGACCGTGCATCCACTTTACTTGGGTATCATCTGTTTACTGGTTCAGATTTTTCAGGATGGTTTGCAGGACATACAAAAGAGTTTTACTTCAAAATATTTCTGAAAGCTAATGATAGCATACTCAATGCTTTAACTTCTCTAGGTGCCTTGGATGAGGTGAATCTTTGTTTGCTGTAAAAATTTAAAACATTAATGGTAATAGAGGAACTTTGCTGGTACTTTTACTCAAAACGGGAAGCTGAAGGCGAGAATCTTCCTCCAATGAGAAATGCATTCCTGTTGCACGTCAAAACAGCGAGCTACATTGCAAAGATCTGGAAAACATCGGAGGAAAGTTTTTCAGTTTTACCAGATGCATGTATCTAAATTATTAACTAAATTATTTAAAAATTGTAACTAAATTAAAACTCTGTTTTCAGTACAGAAGATGAGGTGAAGAAAAAGCTAATAGTTGTGATATTTGTCAAAATTCAAGAATTAAAGATTAAAAATTCAAAGTAACTCTGACTAACTTCAACGTCAAATAACTGTTTGTGTGATTATTTTCAGACTAAAAATCTTTATTAAAGTTAGCTTGTCTCGTTCATATCTTTCTAATGGTATATCATAGATTGTGTATTTGCAAGAAAAAAATTTTACTTAAATTTCTTGAATTATCCCGGCCCCACTTAGGGTAAATGCCCCCTAAAAATATAAACATATTTTTTCTGCTTTTTACATCCCTAATCTATCATATTCAGCAAAAAAATCGCTTTTCTCACGCCAGTCGAGCCAAATTACACAACGCTACACACTATCAAGTTTCTTTTAAGTTTATTTCCTCTTTCTTTTTACACCTGTTAAAATTATCTTCTCTTTTTAAATCAATTAGATTTTTCAAACAAGTTTGTATGTAAGTTTATTTGTTGAGGTGCTAATGTCTTTGATTTTATCTGGAATTAATGAAATATTCATCACATCTTGTATTTATCTCGTATTTATTCATCACATCTTGTATTTACCTCGTATTTATTCATTTCATCTCGTATTTATCTTTATTTATTCGTTGTATCTCGTATTTATCTCATATTTTTTCAGTGCATCTTGTATTTATCATTTGGGTTTGAATTTTTACTTTGAACTCAATTATATGTTATATCTTCTTTTGGAAACGTTTTCTACTTAAAACACGCAACTAATCGTTGTAATGTATGCTACTGTTTTACCATGTTTGCTTTATTATTGTTTATTATTGTTTGATCTTGCAATGCAGGATTACAGGGGGCGCGTTGATCTTGCAATGCAGGATTACAGGAGACCCGTTGATCTTGCAATGCAGGATTACAGGAGGCGCATTGCTTTGAAAATTGGTTGTTAGATAATAAAAGAAAACTTGAAAAAAAATAATTTTATTTTCTGAAAATGATATCTGCTTTTCAGCTCGAATTTAATTTCCTTCTTGTTATGTTTGACAATTTTTCTTTGGGTTGTTCTGTTTATGAGGTGTGAAGCTGGGCATTTTATTAATTGCAAAGAGAAATACAACAAAAGTAAATAATAGTGAAAGTGTTTTCAGTTGGAATGAAAAGTTGTTTTTGAGCAATGTGGAAAGATCTCAGGTGTTTTTATATGTAAGGATAAACCTTTCCTATTATCTTAACAGGAACTTTTGAAAACATGTCATATTCTTATCACTAGTTTTTTAATTTTTTGGTTTTTTTCTTTGTTAAGTTGCAGACTTTAAATATTTTTGATTTGTAGGACGAGCCAGGAAGGTTCGAGAATTGTTTTTGATTTGTAGGATGAGCCAGAAAGGTTTGAGAATTGTTTTTGATTTGTAGGACGAGCCAGGAAGGTTCGAGAATTGTTTTTGATTTGTAGGATGAGCCAGGAAGGTTCGAGAATTGTTTTTGATTTGTAGGATGAGCCAGGAAGGTTCGAGAATTGTTTTTTTTTTGTAGGACGAGCCAGGAAGGTTCGAGAATTGTTTTTGATTTGTAGGACGAGCCAGGAAGGTTCGAGAATTGTTTTTGATGTGTAGGACGAGCCAGGAAGGTTCGAAAATTGTTTATGATTTGTAGGACGAGCCAGGAAGGTTCGAGAATTGTTGTTGATTTGTAGGACAAGTCAGGAAAGTTCGAGAATTGTTTTTGATTTGTAGGACGAGCCAGGAAGGTTCGAAAATTGTTTTTGATTTGTAGAACAAGCCAGGAAGGTTCGAGAATTGTTTTTGATTTGTAGGACGAGCCAGGAAGATTCGAGAATTGTTTTTTTTTTGTAGGACGAGCCAGGAAGGTTCGAGAATTGATTTTCCACGTATGCGATTTTTTTTAGCCATGGAAAAGTAGAACTTGCAAATGTTTTTAAAGGTTTAAATGTCTTTATTATGAAAGTTTTCTACTGGACACGGACATTTCTTTCTTTTTTCATTTTTAAATGTTATTATTAAATTAATGTTTTTCTGTTCATTATATCTATGATTTTTATGTACAGCATATATTGGAATGTTTAATATTTATAGACTGCTCATGCAATGTTATGATTTATAAATACTTTATAAAGTAATTTAGTTAAAAATTTATTGTCATGTTTTTACTTTTTATTATGGAAGAAATATTCTAAAATATAAATTGTTCTATATAAAAAAAAATTGTTGTTCTCTCTATCTCTGATTGAAAATTTTCTCTGACTTAATGTAAAAGAAAATGATGAATTAAATCTAAAATTTGAGAACATCTGATGTTTTGAAGTGCAAACATGATTTGAGAACATCTGATGTTTTGAAGTGCAAACATGATTTGAGAACTTCTGATGTTTGGAAGTGCAAACATGATTTGAGAACATCTGATGTTTTGAAGTGCAAACATGAATTGAGGCCAAAACAGCTCGAAAATTTAATTAAATTTTATTTAATTCAAATTTTGTTTCCGAAAATTAAACAATGATGCTGAAAATATTTATATAATTTAAAATTTGCCATAAAAGAAAAAATATATATATTTATTTGATGTCAGGGCAATAAGAAGAAATATAGTATAATTTTTGGTGAGTAAAAAGATTTTAAATTTGGATGAAAATTTTGTTTTAAATTTTTATTTTTGAATTTTATGTACGTTATGAATTTTTATGTACGTTATGAATTTTTATGTACATTATAAAATTTATTAATTTATAGATTGTGAATATTTGATGATTTACGAAGATTTTACTGAAGTTTTTTTTTGTTTATACACACCATGTTCACACATACCATGTTACATAATGTGGCTAAATTCGCAGTCACAAGTAAAGCTTGGATACATTGCCTTAATTATTTATTGTTTGAGATTTTTAAAAAAAGATTTTGTTTGCTTGCTGCTTAATTGCTTACCAAGTAGAAAAATAAAATAAGTATTTAAGAAACTTCTGACAAATCTTTAGTATGTTTTTTTTTTTAGGAATGAAAAAAGTGAATAATAATTTTTGATATGTTTTGACTTTTTTACTACTGCTGTTATAACCCTCTCATGAATTTATATCTTTCTGTGTGTGTTCTCTCAAACCTTACACAAATTTTTTACGAATTTATAAGTTCAAAAAAGTGAGAGCTGCCAGTGTTTTAAAAACCTTCTTGCTTTCTTGGTACTGAGTCAAAAACGTGCTCATTCTAAGCCTAAAAAAAAATTTTTGTAATTTTTTTTAAAGTATCTTCTTTGCTTCTTTTAAAAATTTTGAATGAAGAGGATCGCAGATAACTTTTTCACCCATTTATAGATCTCTCACAACTCCTGACGTCCAACAGATTATATGTCTACAACCCTTTTGTATCTTCTATAAATCATTTTTAGGAATATTGTTATAATTTTAGTAGGCCGGCTATCTTTTGTTGGGTGCATTACCAATCCCCTAAACCAGTTTAGTGTTATCTAAAAGTCAGATTTTAAAATTCTTTCTTAAAAAATTATGTTTACTTTCTTCCGTTTTTACGTTCTTCCCAAAAGTTAGAAAATTTCTTTTAATGATTTTAGAATATTAACCATTTTTTTAATAGATTATGTTCAAAAAAGTAATTTTTCAATTTTTTTTCATAGGATATCTTCAGTTTCCCATGAAATAATTTATGATAATTAGAAAACAAATCCAATGACTTCACCATGTTCAATTTTAAAAATTTCACCATTGTACCTCTAAACGAGTCAAACTTTCGTCTTAAATGGTATTTTCTACTTTATTTAATGACGCATGCTCCAATACTGTCAAGGTTTTTGGAATAATCACAGATGGTTAACATAATTGAAAGGTTAAAAGCGAGTGTACCGCATGCACTTCCATGCATTCATGGAAGTGGGTTTAATGTTTTACTAATATTAAATGAATATATTTTGTTGGTTTCAAATACCCTCGTTCATAGATTTAATTTTTTTTGTATTAAACTCCTGAATATCATAAAACATCGAGTACTTATTTGATTTAACATATTTAGTTTTTTCAACTTGTCACAGCCAGTGTTATCAATTTTTCCAGCCTATGCATTGAAATAGCAAATGGATTTCACTATTGTAAACAGGTACCTGTAAGAAAAGGTGAAGATCGGTGTCTTGGTCAAAACGAGGTTTTAAAAAAAGGAAAGCTTTTTTCAGGCTTATTAGGTCATCATACTTTTATCATTAGTTACGGCAAAAATGTCACGTGGCTCTTAATTTTAATGCCTGGTAAAATTTCATTCTTACTTTTTTACAAAATTTTAATTGAAATATAGCACACATGGTCTCGGGTCAAAATACCTACAAAAAGTAGCATTACATGAAGTTTGCTTACATGAGGCCAAAATATAATATTAAGTCAAATAGAGCTTAAGGAGTTAAAAACAATGTAAAAGCGTGTGATACCTTGAAGGATGTTGAAAGTCAGAATCAACTTGAAGGCGTGTAAGAATATAATGAGGGTGCCAATAATTTCACGTGTTTCAAACGTTGATGTAAGTGATGCTAAATTTCCTAAAATTTTGTTTATTTAATGTGTTAGTTTTCCTGTTAGAAGTCTTGCTTGCAACTTAGCCAGTATTAGATATTTCCAAGTTGGTTTATTGGGTTATTTTTGTATTTGATATATAGAGATCAGATGTGGGATTGGAAAACATCTGGCTAGGTTGCAGTCAATAGAAGTGAATCTTTAGAGCAAGTTAAGATAGTGATTTATTTTGAACTGAAATCAAAGATTTTCTTCTTTTTTAAAAAAAGTGTAAATGATGGACAGCGTAGATGATAGTGGGACCAATTTTAAAAGTAATATTAATGGCTGCAAAACTGTTGGAGCTCTCACAAGTTCTACGTAAGTAATGTTCTATTGTTGATTAGATTAAATCATTTTTTTTCTCACAAAATCTTAAAAAAATGTAATAAGTGTTTTCTTATAGAGGTGATTTATTAACAATGGAAATATAGATAAATAAATAAATATATATAT
>JAUZNK010065984.1:0-14452 GCA_035046665.1 Euphysa ruthae
TAAGCTTTTTAAATGACATAGAAACATACCATTTGTAAAATAGTTCCTAATT
This sequence comes from Euphysa ruthae, assembly GCA_035046665.1. Lineage (NCBI taxonomy): Eukaryota > Metazoa > Cnidaria > Hydrozoa > Anthoathecata > Corymorphidae > Euphysa > Euphysa ruthae. The sequence goes on from JAUZNK010065984.1 coordinate 53, forward strand.
GAGCACCGATGGCTGCAAGCACTTTTTTTTCAGTGAATGCCTAAAAAAATAAAAACATGATAAAAATTATTTAGATAGTTACAGCATATCCTTGTAAAAAGAATAGAGAAAGAGTATAGTAAAGAATTTAATGAATGATGCGTATTAAAATGGTAAAAAAAAACCTAAATTATATTTGGGTTTAAACACTGCAGTAAGTTCAAAATGCCAACCTGAAAAGGAGGATGAAACAAGACTAAAATGTCTGGAAGATGTACTCATTACAACCTTGATTCAATGACCATCTGGAAGAAAAATCACTTTGATATAAGAACCAAGAATAAATAAGACTCCACAGTCTTGGTCGGCAATGCGTAAAAGAAATTTTATGAAGCTTAATATCATATTCAAGTTACAATTTTCAATAAGAATAAATAAAACTTATTTACTAATAAGGATTGCAGCTTAGTGATTAAACATGAAAGTATGTTATGATGCTTACTTTTTCTATGAAATGTTTGGTTAAGAAATAAATCTATAAAAAACTGTTGGCATGTTCCAACTCCACTTCTAGCAAACACTTATATGGGCTTAAATGTTACAATATTATGCTTACTCCAATAGCTGAATGAAATAGTAAAAAAGATGACATCCCAATACAAGACTTTTGGAGTAAAATACCAAAAATATTAAACCAGAGCCAAAAAATTAAAAATTTAATTTTTTTGTAATAAAGAATACATCTGATGTTTGTACTAGAAAAAATTGATTTAAAACTTCTCAATTTTTTTCAAAAATAACTTTGCATCGCTGATTTCTTAAAATATCACGAAACATTTTGTCGTGATTTAATAAAATACAATTTTCTTTTATCGTTAGTTGATTATCACGTATCATCACAATAATTTCAGATTTTAATTTTGTCCTTACGTCAAATGTATCCAGGTGACAAAACATTAAATTCACTTTAACATACGTATTATCATAGATTAGTCTCAGGTCGATTGCTGCAGAATGCCAACTTGAAATTCAAGGGCTACTTTTCCTTCGCCAACTCATCAATGACTGCAGAAAAATGCAAGACTGACTAACACGTATTAATAAACTTGATAATAGTAGGTGTTTAAAATTAAACTAACCTCTTTATATGCTTGTAAGTAATTAACTACTTCTAGATACTTGGTTTGATATGAACTAGTAACTTTCTGTTTTCCAGCCACTTCTTCAGCTTCTTCAGGTTTCTTATTAAAACAAATAGCTGCAGGGGAAGTAAGGTTTACGAGTAATCTAATAAAAATATCATAGTAAAAAACACCATTCTATTCAAATTATACTAAACTGTCCTATTAAGACAAAATAAACTTATTGTGAGAGGTTTTTTTAACTACGTTTATTTTTTATTTTGGAAATAAAAGCGTTGCTAATATTTCTAGGTATAACCTAAAAATGCAGGCAAAATTAATATTTGATATAAGAGGATACAATAAACAAAGAAAAATTGAAATGGTAACACATTTTATAAAGTTATATTTATAACTTACTAAGAACAGAAATATTTCTAAAAATTACATCAGAAAAACTTGATATAAATTCACTACAGAAAATATCTAAATTTGATCTCGACAAAATTTTCAAAACATACACATGGTACAAGAGATTAAGAACATGGTTTCTTAAGAAAAAGTGGAAAACCTCATTTTCGGACAAAATTAAACTCAAATTGGCTAAAATAATAGACATAAAATGGCTAAATAATCCCGAGTAATATTTTATGAAAAATTTTCAAAACAGAAGACAAAATAATCTGAAAATAACATTTATATATCATAAAAAATTTAAGCAGAATCAGAACATATTTCCTCTAAATTTATATTCTAAATTGATAATTTTATATCATGAAAAATAGAAATAAAAATTGTCATAATTGGGCAAAAATGTGACATTTTATGGCCTGGACCCAAGTGACATTTACATTTCCAAAATGTGATCAGATGTAATATTTTTTAATGCCATACCAAGTTTTAGGAAAATCAAAAAGTTAATTCATGCAAATGCAAAAAAAAGAGAGTCAATTCATTTTGCCTTAAATCTGTGAAAAATCCACTAAAAATTTCAATAAATTTTGTTATCAATTGCTTTTTGCTCAAATAAAAACATGTATTAACTTTGGTGTTTGTGGAGGTGGTTTGGTTATAATATTTAAGAATTGGGAGTCAGTTTTAGCCAAACTAGAGTGCTCAAATTTGAAAAAATTTCTGGGCACGTTGGCCCCAAACATAGTGCGGCCTAGTTAGATACTAAACTATTTAGCCTCTCCACTTTCAAAATTACTCCTCTGGCCATGCACTTATTTTATGACTGCTTAATCAAAACAACCTCAAAATCTGGTTTATTCAAAAAAACTCATTTAGTTCTAACAACAAATAACTCTAACAGAATTCCTGCAACTAAAATTGATAGATTACAAAAGGTTCTATTAAAAGACACTCGATATTCTCGCCATGACTTATCTTCTAGGTTTCTCCTCCAACTTGCACAGTCTTCTTATACTAACTGTTTTCTACTTAACTTTGAAATTGTCTAATTATTTGTTTTTATTTATATCTCAAATTTGTAATTTTTACGTATGTTTTCTTACTATTTAGTAGGTAAAGAAATTGTATTTTTACTCATGTTATGACTTATGTTGGCAAATATATGATACTAGAAAAAAATCTATTGCAAGGAGGTAATAAAAGCAAATAAAATTCATAAACATTTTTTTACAGAATAAAATCCCCTTATTTAGAAAAAATAACATCAAAATCTCAAAAAAGAAAAAAATGTGTCATATTAAATGGAGATTATCACTAGCTCAACAGAAAAAAAAAGAGTTGCAAGACAGACTAAAATATTTACCCTAGTAATTTTAAGGTAGACAACGGACTAACATTTCTTTGTGTCAAAATAAAAGCATCTCTAAAAAGATTGTATGTCAAAACAGCCTCATCTATTTCACTATGAGTAAGAAGCCCTAACTATTTCACTACAGGTAAGGAGTCCAGTCTAAATTAAGGTCTGTCATACAAGTAATCATAACAAAAAAAATCATAAAGCTATTAATTATAAAGAAATGGAATTCATTGGCTCTCAGAACGGTAAGGCTTATAAAGCAAAAAAATTACATCTATAAAATCAAAATATACCTCACTACAAGATCAATGAGTTCACTATCTTCTTGCTCATGTATCAATAGTGGAAGAAGATCCTATAAAAAAATATAGACAGAAGTTTTAATTCAAAATTAAAATCAGTGCTGGCAAGTATACCGAAATATCATTTAAAGAAAAAAAAAAGATAAAAGCTAGTGACACACCAAAAACCTTTTCTTATTTCCCAACAAAAATTATTGAAACATGAAACTTTGAAAAAAAATTTATTTCGATTATTATGATAATGCTGATAATACTGATGACGCTGATGACGATGATGATTATGAAAATGACAACTATGATAACATCGATGATGATGACAACAATGACTATTATGATGATAATAATGATGATGAAGATGATGACCATGATGATAATAAAGACAAGGATGATGATGAATACAAAATATCATTTGAAGTTTATTGTCAGTGAGCTTATTAAAGCTTCCTGTTTAAATGCAAGCATTTATTACAGCAAATTTAAATAATGTAATTCAGTTATAACCTACCATGTTTAAGCTACAGTTGCGCACTAATTTACAAGATATTTGGCTTAGTAAAGAGATACAATTTTAAATACTTTTCAGAGAGCATGGTAATTTATTTAGATCGCAAAAAAAAATCACAAATTAAATCTTTTTTAATTGATAAATGTTGAATTTCAGTTTTAGAGATATTTGGGAGATGGGTCTGATAGTTTTTAAATGGCACATACAAATAATTTAAGCAAACAAAAAAACAAATTCTTTATAAAAATACAAATCTATTTGAAAGCCTGGGTTTTAAGGCCTAGAATTTTCAGTAGATGAACAGATTGATTAAAAGTTACTTTCAAGTGATTTTAACTTCATGTCAAACTCAAGAAAGCAATGGATGCTTTTATAGAAATTTTTTGTCATTTTCAGTAAAACCAGAACGTAAAAAAAATCTAAACCAATAGTATTGTTTCAGCTACAAACCAGCCATCTTTAAGCAAAAAAAAAAAAAAAATAAGTCATAATTTCTATATTAAAGTTTAAAGTTCAGTGAGGGTTCATTTTTTAGCCTATACCTTTGTATCTTCAAAAAATCATCATCCCACCCATATTCACACCACCCACCATACGCCATCTTTAAAAAAAGAAAAAAATTATAAAATAAAAATCATAAGAAAGATAATTTTTGGATGATGTATGATAAATAAATGTTATTTTGAGCTGTGCTATATTTCCAGACATATATAAATATAATAAAAAAACGCAAAAACCAATAAACATCTAACAAATGAAACAGATGAAAATAAAGTTGAAGGAAATTTCAATTCTTTGAACAGCCAAAATATTTCTAAATCTACGGAACTGCTAAAATTTTCCAAAACAAATTCAATAAAATTGGTCTTCAGCCTATTAAAAGCCGTTTACCGGTCAAAAATTGGTTCAAAGTGAAAGCGCAATAATCCCGGAATATTCTGGACTGGCATATTTATTACATCGAAATCTCGGAATTTTCTGGGAACGGCCGCGCAAAGGGGGGGATTATATTTTAAGAACAAAAACTTTTCAACAAATAACTTTGGATTGGAAACTCAATGGTCTCAAAACTAAAAAATAAAAAACGGATTTTAAGAAAATTTCAAAAATGACATGTTTAGGCCTAAAATTAGCCTAATAGGATCATTCATTCCCAGTACCAAAAAAATATGAAGAGTTCTCACTTTATCTCTTTAGGTAAACTTTAGAAGAATTTAATAAACCATTTTAGAGAAAAGTAGAGTGACATACAAAGACACAGAAATTTTATGGCAAATCTTGAAGACTTCTCAAAAATATAAATTTATCAAAAGCACCTCAATCATCATATCATACCTGTTGAGAAAGATTTGTAAAAGATTGGTAAAGATAATTTAAAACTATTTAAACATTTCTGTTGAGCTATTTCAGGACTAATTAGTGCATATATTTTTTTGTTAAACTAAGAAAATTTTAATGAGATTTTCTAATTTTTCAGTAAAAAATTTCTGAATTAAAGCAATAATAACTTTAGATCCTGATTTCTGAATTTTATTCTTACTTTTTGAAGAACTTGTGAGTGGCCCAACTGTCGACGGATTTCACAACTGTCATCTTCTCTTCGAAGGAAACGGATCAGATCTTTCAGACTTTCTACACAATCAGCTCCTTTAAAATAATCGTCTCCATCAAAATATCCCAAGTTTGCAACAACACAAACAAGCTCTGTGTTCATTTCGTTAATCTAAAAAAATAAGTTGATAATATACACCTCTTGAGTTACAATTTAAAGAAATGCAATAAAAAAATTTTTTTTGTAACATCAACATCATGATTTTTGGTGGCTAATTTTTAGTGAGCAAGTGATGTGCCATATGTAGATAAACATGCAAGCAAGTTATGATTCATTGGCCCCCAGAATTGTAAGGTCTATATTTTAACAAAATAATGAAGCACTCAATAAATTTTGTAGCGTCAGTATTTTCTTAATCAAATTTAGCCAACTTCTCTGTGTTTAGGGATGAGAGAACTAGAATTTTTCCAAGTTAAATAGTCTCTTCTCCATAAAAATTAATTTCACAAAAAATTAAAAATATTACGAACTTAATTTTGAGAAATTAACAAGATTTCTCAATGCCACATTGATAAGGGATCATAATTTTATCAAAGTGCCCATGAAGCCTAAATGGTGTCTTCTATGTTAACTTAATTAAATTACAAGAAAAATTCAACAAAAAATCCTTAACAATTTAATTTAGCCTATTGCTAAAGCAAGAATTTTCATTATAATATGCTCATCATATGCTCCTTTAAGTAAAAAAAAAAAAAAAAAAAAAATCTATGACCATAAAACCTTATATCTAAAATTCTAGGATAATTAAAAAGAAAGGTGCTACCACAAAAAGACTTCAGCTTATTTCAAAGATGTTATTACAAAGATTATTTTTTAAAAAAATATTAAAATATATGAAAAGTTTATCAAGTTATTGAAATATTTAATATAATAATTTTTCAAACACCCAGATTTCAAATATCAAAAAAATCATGACGTCACTGGCACACAAGGTTATCACAGTAATAGAGAAAACATCAAGTTCATATAAAAAAAAATATCCTGTTGTGTTTTGTGCCTTTTCGTTTTGAGGTTCTTTTCACAAGTTGGAGTTTTAATTTTGTTATAACGTCGATGATATCAGAAACAAAATTTGCTACACATTCCTCTTCAAGTAGTAACGATTCAGAAAGGGAAGAAAGTTTTGAAGAACACTTTAATTTTGAAGAGCAGGTCTGAGCGAAATATTTCAAAATGCTATGCAACCATGGAAAATTAAGAAGGCACTCAACAGTTTACAAATTTGAATTTACATGTGGGAAATGTGGACTGGAGTTGTTGTGAAAATTGTGGCTGAGAAGAGAAGAGTTTGACTGTTTTGTGAAGAAGTACAAACTATAGGCGAAGACAAATTTGAAGGGATTTGTTTACAATTATTTTTACAGTTCTGTACAGTATACCTGCAGGGAATAAATTTTTGCAGGATTAATTTTTGCAGAATTTATTTTTGCGGATTGGGGGTAAAATCAAAAAAAATTCACAAAGTTATATCTTTTAGTTTTCTCTTTATAAATGTATTTTTACACATAAGAGATTATCTCATCCTCTTTCAGAAAAAAGTTAAATAATTTCTTTATGTTTCCTTACTATATAACAGCAAATTTGACTTGGAGGAGCAGTTCTTCAATTTTGTTTTTCTATTTACAAAATATAATAAATTTTTAAATTCTCCCGATTCTCTCTTTTAGGTCACAAATGCATCTTTCTGAAGATTTCAGAATACTTTGTTTAAAAAAAAAAAGTCCTGAAAAACGTTTTGGCGTGCTTACACGAGACGGAAGGTGACGTTTTAGAGGAAATTCAAATCTAATTGAAAACATTGTTCAGTAAAATGAAGATGGCATATCCAAAGTTCAGCGGGTAGATTTTTTCGTTTAAAGTTTGTCAACCATTGTTTTTTTTAGGTTTTTCATCCCTAGGAAGTCCAAAAAAACTAACGTTTCTTTTTTCCTCGTGTCGCTGTCACACCCTACAGCAGTGCAAATACCTTTTTCTAGCGAATAACCATTAATACAAAGATAAACAAAAAATTATAAACAAAGTATTAACAGCACAATTGATAACAATTGATCTTTTTTAATAACAGTTCTCAATCATTCTGAACAGCTGTCTTATAAATGTGCGTCAGTTAAGTCACAGAAATTAAATATATCTAATTAGGTTTAAACAAATCATTTTTATATTTCTTATCTTAAAGGATATTGAGAAAATTAAAGTAAACGTGGAAAAAAAAATTATGGTGGCACCCTTCCTTTTTAAATATTATACTCAATATCCCTTCACTTAAACTTTTTTTAAAAAATAACTTAAAGAGTATTCTTCAGGTTCAAAAAATTTACAGGAATAACGAGTTTTATAGACCAGGTCTGAGAAACAAGAATTTATGGCAGGTGACTATAATTTAAAGAAAAAAAAACGCATTTCAATAAAACTATTAAATAACATATCATTTCTTCACTGCTGTGATCTTAAAGATTACTCTTCAAAAAGGGTTCCTGGATATAATCCAACCAAAAAATTGGGCAAAAGTTTCAGCATAATTCAAGAAAGATTCGAAAAGACTTTGATTCCATGACAAAATATTGCTGCCGATGAGGGCACAAATTTATTTAAAGGAAGTATTTATTTCAAGGTCTATAATCCAAATAAGCGAGACAAATATGGAATGAGAACCTCAAAAATTTGTGATGCCTCAAACAGTTATTGTACGGTTTTTGAGCTATACGCTGGTAAAACTGAGGATCAACCTAAAGAGTCAGTATATTGCAAAACATATTACACTGTCGTGAATCTTTTAGACCCATATAAAAAGAAAGAGTATACAGTTTATATGAGTAATTTCTACTCATATCCATATCTATTTTAACAATCTTTTATTTAATGAAAATACTAAAGCTTGTGGCACTGCTGGCCCACAAAAAGGGCTGCCCAATAACTTTGTTTCAACCAAATTCAAAGTGAAAAACAATCATAAAATTATCAGTTATGATAACAGTATGACGGCTTTAAGTATTTTGGACCAAAAGTATGTCACACTATCTACTGTCTTACTCCTGTAAATTGATTGATATACGAAAGACTCGAGAACAAACAAAAAAATCATGAAACATGACATCATCCATAAATATAGTAAATATATAATATAGTAAATATATTACTATTGATGTAAATGATCAACTCTTGAAATATTCAGCTTTTTCAAGAAAGACATTGAAGACATGGAAAAAAAGTTCTTTTTTGTCTTCTAAATCTTTCCATGGTAAATGCATATATATTGTGGACAGAAAATCAAAAATTAATTGGCTCAAAAAAACAACGATCACAAATTAATTTCCCTACTGCTGTTGTGAAACAAATGGTTGAAAAATCCAATCTTACTCCTACTGTTGCAGCCCAAAACCCCTCACGTTCTGAGTCAGTTCAGCGATTATCATGTCATCATTTTATTGAAAAAATCATTCCTACTAATAACTGCTTGAGATTCTTTTTTTTATTTTGTTCAAAAATGGCCATGACCAAGCAGATACATTAAAAAAAAACTGCCCGACGCGTTAAGGGTTAACTTCATATAAAATTTCAAAAAAATTGAATGAACGGATTTCTATAAAATCAAAAAATTGGTGATGTAAAGCCTAAAATTACCGTATTTAGGCATATTTGGGTCCAGTACCTAAAAACATCTAAAACTAAAACATCAAAAGCAAACAACATCTAAAACGATCAAAGCATAGTGGTTTTATGAATTCATCCAAAATTTTTAAAAAAAATGATTTTACTGTTTTTGAGATAAATGACCGAAAGGACAGATGAATAGACAGACAGAATGACATGGTTGAATTCATAGGACTGTCAGCTTTTCCAGCAGTCCAAAAAGATACAGACTGAGTTATTACCATAATTGTGAGATATTGCCATAATTGTGGTATTTTGCCACGCTAAAAAGATTGTTATTTTGTAAAAAGCAATTGGTTTTAAAATTTGCAATTGGTTTTAAAATTCGCTAACAGCGAATCGCTAATTCAAACCCTGATAAACATCATGCTTTGCTAACAACAATCGATAGTTGGGTGTAATGAAACAATCATAACATTATAAACGACTAGTTCATTCATTTCGCCACTTGAAACATATGAGGAAAACAAAACATATAAAATTTTAGGTGTACGCAGGGCGTATGACTGTACACCTGTTCTACATTACTGGCATACAGCGTTTACCATACGCCATTTTAAAATAAGGTGTACGGAGTCTCATATGCCAGTTATAATTTTCACAGCAAGGCCTGTTCAAGCATGTATAGACCATTGCCTAATACATGTGCATTTAGGAGATCTGTTACTGCGTATGTCTTGTAACTCATAAATGTATGTATTTCTATATGCTTTTTTGTATACATATATACGCCTGTATGTTCATATTATTTACTTACATGCCATAGGTGTTAAAATATATAACTTATATTCTTGGCTAGTTTGGTTCATCTGTTGTTATCGAAATATAGAAGTCCACAATTTAAATAATAGTAAAAGTTCATCACTAGTGTAAAAAGAAAGAGGGTGATAAACTCGGTAAAATAATCGTATTTAATCCTATAAAATAATAATATAACACCCTGACCTCTTTTTCTTTGAAATATAGATAAGGCAGAAATTGATTTTAAAATTTTTTACTTTAACTTTTGAATTACGCATATTTATATAACTATAAGACAAAATCATACGTATACACCCAACTTTTCCAACAAAAAAGATATTAATAATAAAACAGATTAAGTCCAAAAAAGAAATGCATTATAAGATATATCTAAGAGGTTCACATTCAATAAGATGCCAGTATTGAAAAGAAGGAAATATTGAAATGAACACTCAAACAGCAAGCGTCAGCGGAAGGAAACTTTTGATAAAACTTATTTATACATTAAAACTAATATTCATTTATATGTCTAAATTCATGTATACAAAAGAGCGTACCGGTATCGTACCGGCAAATATTTAAATTTTATTTATAAATATATGTATATATATAAAAATTATAAAGTATTTAATACAAATCCAAAAGTTATGACAAAAGTTAAACCACAAATTTAATTTATACAGTCACGTTTTTAAAAGACTACTCACAAGAAACTGCTTTGAAAAGAATAAATTGTGATAAAAATATAAAAATATTAAACTTAACGTAAAAAATTTTTTTTTTTTAATTTTGTCTTTGTTAGATCTTTTTACTATTACAGAAAAACAAGAAGCAATAAAAATAAAAATTATACATACAGTGCTTAACAAAGCAAGAATGGTACAATTTAATTTAAATTATACTAAGTTAATTAAATGCCTATATCTAATTTATAAAAAAAAAATCACGGCCGTTTGACGTCAGTGATTCCTGGAAATGATCCCTTAGTTCAACACAACAAATTCGGCCGTTGTTATATTTTTGTTATGTTTTTGATATTGTAATAGCTTGAGTATAATTTATTATATTGAGATGGTGTAAAAAGTAAAAGAAAGACGAAGGATACAGCTTTGCAATGATATTAAATGTTACTAATAAATATTTAAAACTGTTAGTGTATTTATTGCAACAAAACCCCATTTTTTGCAATTTCACCAAAATACTGCCTTCACAGAAAATTCCCAATCAAATTTGTTTTTAGTGATATCGCTTTATTTTTTTTTTACTGTTTCGGAAGAGGGTTGGGGTTTAGTTTGTCACTTGCATGCTTTGGTCTAATTACTCGGAGGTAGTCATAAAACCAAAATGAAAAAAAAAAAAATTTCAATCTAACCGTCTTTCCGTAATTTTCATGATCGAACATAATATTTTTTGGATTCCCCATTTCAATGACATCATTAAACAATTTTATGCGTTAATCTGAAGATCGTTATATTCCAGCATTTACTCAACTTCATGGATGAAGCTGGCTATGATTTTTCGACTGTGATTTCAAACACTATAATAATACCGCTGTTAAAATAAGGGAGGCAACGCTTGGAGGTGTACGAATGCGATGATTTGTTTTTTTTCCTGTGACAATCACTGAGATGCAGTTACCATTTCTTTAATAGTTAAGTGTTTTTTTATCCTTTAATTGTTTTTATTGTCATAGAAAGACTTTCTATTAATCTTTGTCATAGATTCGGTAACCTTTTCATTAATAGCTAAGTGTTTCCTTATCTTTAATTGCTTTTATTGTCAAGTATTTTTACCATTTCTTTTATAGCTAAATGTTAATTGTTTTTATTGTCATGGAAAGACTTTTTATTCATTTTGGTCAAAATTTTGATCTCTTTCCTGCTAACTCAAAAAGTTGTTTGGACCTATTTACAAATGAAGTTGTGCTTTCCTTGTTTCAAGGTTATTTTCATGCTTCTTATAAGCATTTACATTTGTTCTTGGTTCATACTATGCCCTTGATGAGAAGGTTTAAAAAATATTTTACTAAAATAAATCGCACAATTTCCTTTTTTCCATTTATTTTGTTTGTTTAGAAAAACGAAAATTGTATTTCTTCAAAAAATTTATGACCAGAAAATATACTATACATATGCTTAAAACTTACATATAAACCACAAACTATTTTCTTTAAAACGTTGTTTGCAAAAAAATTTTCTTCAAAAAAGTTATTTCCTTTAAGAAATTTATGACCGCAAAATATGCTGTCCTATATGCTTAAGACTTACAAACCACAGATAATTTCCTTCAAAACGTTATTTGCAAAAAAAATTTTCCTTAAATAAATTTCATAACAAGATTTTATTCTTCAAAAAATTTATGACCAGAAAATGTACTGTACTATATGCTTCAAACTTATACATAAACCACAGATTATTTCCTTCAAAACGTTGTTTGCAAAAAAATTTTCCTCAAAAAAGTTTATTTTCTTTAAGAAATTTATGACCACAAAATATGCTGTCCTATATGCTTAAGACTTATAAACCACAGACAATTTCCTTCAAAACATTATTTGCAAAAAAATTTTCCTCAAATAAGTTTCATAACAAGATTTTTTTCTTCAAAAAATTTATGGCCACAAAATATACTGTCCTATATGCTTAAAACTTATAAACCACAACAGATTATTTTCTTCAAAACATTATTTACAAAAAAATTTTCCTCAAAAACTTTTTTAACGAGAATTTTTTATTTAAAATATTTTCTGTAACAACATTGTCTTCAAAAAATTTGAAACTAAAATTTGTTCCTATATTTGAGAAAAAAAAAACTTACGTAATTTTTTTTTTTTTTTTTTAGTTTTGAGTCCAAAATCAATTTTGGACACTAAAATTTAATTTTTAGTTTGCTGCTATCAATATTCGAGACAGTTAAATTAATTAGAGGTAATATTAGATGGCATAGCACATCTGCTGTGATATCAAATATAGCCTGTTTTATACAAATTTCCTTGAATATTTATGACGTAATTTTGAGCCCAAAAATTAATTTCGGACAGTTAAAATTTAACTTCTTGATACTCAGACCAATATTAAAGTCAAAAGATTTTATTACAATAATAATTTACCAAAAACTAATTCAAATTTAACGTGTTTAGTAACACATTATTTTTATGATTTTGGGTAAAAAGTGATGGCGTCATTTGGGTCAAAAAATGTCCAATTATTATCATTTTTCCAATTTTTTTTTCTGAAACAAGTAAATTAAATATTATTCTTTCATAAAAAAACAATTTGTGCCTTTAAAACATGCATTTTGCTATTTGATTTCTGTTGAATAGTTTTAAAAGGTAAAAAAATGCGGTGATTTTTTAATTTTAGGCAAAAATTTAAAAAAAATTTACATATTCATCTGAAAGAACCAACATTAAGCTTTTCAAAACCGTTTATCCTGTGAGGAATTATTTTGTCTATCTTATATTACAAGCATTTTAGTGGAGAATATACCAAAAAATGCAACAAAATAGGTCATTTCCGTGTCAAAAGGCTGTGAAATAAATTTTTAAAAAAGAAAATATCCCCAACGATCCACTTTGCTAACAAATATTGATGTTGTTTCATTTCTAGGAATAATCTTTTCTGTTTAGGTAGTAGAAATCAGGTTCTTTAAAAAAAATAATAGCTCTTCACAGCCATTTGACGCGGAAATGATCTATTTTGTCACAATTTTGGTATAGTCTCCACTAAAATGCTTATGAGATAGAAGAAATAATTCCTCACAGGGTAAACAGTTCTGAAAAGCTTAATATTGGTTCTTTCCGATGAATATGTAAATTTTTTTTTTTTTTTTTAATTTTTGGCCCTAAATTTTTGGCCTAAATTTTAAAAATCACCCTATTTTTTTGCTTTTAAAAACTACTCAACAGAAAACGAACAGCAAACTACATGTTTAAAGGCTCAAACTGTTTTTTTATGAAAGAATAACATTTAATTTACTTAATATACTCAAATATTTATTAGTAACATTTAATATCATTTGAAAGCTGTATCCTTCGTCTTTATTTTGCTTTTTACACCATCTAAATATAATGAATTAAACTCAAGCTATTACATTATCAAAAAGTATAAGAATTGCCGAATTTTGCAAATTGTTGTGTTGAATTGAGAGATCATTTCCAGGAATAACTGACATCAAACGGCCGTGTCTTAAATGTAAATAAAACGCAAACAATAAATCTGAAGAATTAATAATAAGACTTTCATTGATATTTTTTTTTTTATTATTTTTAGGTATATATAAAGTAAAATAAATTTTTCAATATTAAGGAATAACAGTCTGTAATGTAATATTGTTAAAAAAAATCGAAAAAATGCGATATATCAAATGTTTTAGGAAGGGGGCAGAAAAGCATGGCCGTTTGACGCGGAAATGATCTAAATTGTCGCATTTTTTGGTATTGTCTCCACTAAGATGCTTATAACATGAGTTACACAAAGTAATTCCTCACAGGGCAAATAGTTCTGAAAAGCTTAATGTTGGTTCTTTCAGATGAATATAAATTTTTTTTTTTTTTCTTTTAATTTTTGGGCCTAAATTTAAAAAATCACCCTATTTTTTTACTTTTTAAAACTATTCAACAGAAAAAAAACAGCAAAATGCATGTTTAAAGGCACAAATTGTTTTTTTATGAAAGAATAATATTTAATTTACTTGTTTCAGAAAAAAAAATTGGAAAAATG
>JAUZNK010065995.1:0-14452 GCA_035046665.1 Euphysa ruthae
TTATGGATAGGTGATTTATGGGTAGAGTTTGTGTTAAAGCTGATTTCAAAGTTTCCTAAAGGGCTAGAGACAGATGACTTGTAGATATCAAAGTTCGATGCCAGGAATATTCAAAGGTTTTAAATCGAAATTTCAAAAATAAAACGTCAAAAAAATGACGCAAAATATATAAGAATCATGATAGACCAATTATTAATCGAGAAAGATCGTATAACGATCATTCAAAAAACTACCATCATTACAAGCACCACTCACCATATCGAAACCACGATCACAAAAGCTATTACTACGACGACCATCAACAGTTACCACCCCGCCAAGAAATCACCGGCACCAAAGATCATCAACCTTTCATCCTATCGACCATCAAAACAAGAACTGTCATTATTTAAAAAAGTATACAAATTTACACCGGTTACTAAAACCAATCACATTCAATTCGAATCCGATTTATATACGTTTACCAGAAGACTAAAAATAAAAGAAATTTTTCATGAAGCTGATTTCGAGGATAACTCTTTAGTTTATAATTGCTCAAATACAAATTTTTGCACAAACAATATTAATTTACAACAAATTAAAAATGATATTGAAAAAAACCACACCTAATTACGTCGAATTTATTGACAATATGACTTACTCAGACCGACAAGGATTAGAAGACCTACAAAATAACAACAAAATGGTATTTAGGAAAAGTGACAAAGGAGGTGGTATTATCATTATGAATAAAAAATATTATTCTGATCACGTGGTTAAAAATGGCCATTTAGATACTCCAATATATAAAGAAATCACAACAAACACAGATAAATTAGTATTTCAAAACATTAACAAGCTAGTTAAAAAAGAAATAAAATATATTATTAACTTTCAATGGAAAACTGCTCAGTTTCACTGTCTTCCTAAAATACATATATGTAAAGCTATTAAAGAAGAATTGAACAAAACAAATAGTGACGTAATTAACGTCTTAATCCCACCAGACTTAAAAGGTAGACCAATAGTTGGAGGTCCAAATAGTCCGACTCAAAAATTAAGTTCCCTTATAGAAAAAATATTAACCCCTATCACACCTAAACTCACTACTTACTTAAAAGATGATTGGCATTTCATTAAACAACTACCACGAAACTTAGATTACGATGCAAAATTATATTCATGTGATAGAGAAAGTCTATACACGTCGATCCCCATAAAATTAGGTTTAGAAGCTATAGATTATTGGATAGATAAAGAGAGCGCTTTAGTTGATAACCGTTTTTCTAAAAGTTTCATATTAGAATCTTTAGAATTTATTTTGAAAAATAACAATTTCATTTTTGAAAAAAATGTTACAACCAAACTGAGGCATTTTCATGGGAACGAAGTGTGCGCCCCCATATGCTTGTTTAACAATTGGTTATATAGAAGAAA
The DNA here is from genome assembly GCA_035046665.1 of Euphysa ruthae. NCBI lineage: Eukaryota > Metazoa > Cnidaria > Hydrozoa > Anthoathecata > Corymorphidae > Euphysa > Euphysa ruthae. The sequence goes on from JAUZNK010065995.1 coordinate 1,417, forward strand.
CGAAATTATTTCCTGTAGAACTCCCAAAGTTTTTCTCAAACAACGAGATCAAAATTATAAAAAAAGTTTTCGAACGATGTGTAAACGATGGGTTTTTAATCTGACCCAATTCTTTAAATTTCGCAAACTTCATATTGTGTTTAAAAAATTTAGATAGAAATAATATACTTATGAAAAAGCGGAACTTTATAGCGATACTCATGGTCAAACATATCAAACTCTAAGTTTTCTAGACGTAAAAGTTATTTTAAAAGCTAATAGAACAATTGAGACTGATATATATATTATAAAACCACTAATTCTCATGATTATTTACCGTTACATTGCAAAAATAACATATTGTAATAACACATTATAATATTTGTTACAAATGAAGAACAAATAAAACACTGTCTTCGCGAACTACGATTATGGCTCGAAGAATGTAGATATCCTCAACATATAATCTCTAAAACCTTTCACAATGCAAAACTTCAAGGTCCTGCTCCAGCACCAAAAAATCCTAAAAACAATATCCCGTTCGTAACAACATATAATTCTAACACCAATCATAATTTTACTGTAAACAATATAAAACGTATGTAAACTTGAATCAACTAATGATATTGAACTTGCAAAAATTTTCAAAGATAGTAACATTATTTTATCGCAGCGTCAACCACCAAATTTACTCCGATTATTGAAGAAGAATAATAAACCTGATAGTACAACTGGAGTTTTTAAATGCACAGATAATCGTTGCAAAATTTTTAGTTTATACTTGGAGGAAGGAAATGAAATGAAATTATCTTACAATAAAACATGACATATTAGAAGTATGATCACGTGCCATTCAGTTATGTTATTTACTTTTTAACATGCAACATGTGCAAAAATGAAACTTATATTGAGAAAACAAAAGGATTTCCCTTAAAGAACCTGGTAAATTAGAAACAATAGAAATTAATTTTCACATAAGCGGCTACGACACTTTAAATAATAGATAAAAAAACGTTCCACAATTGTAATGATTATATTGAAATATGAACTTTAGACACATCATTAAATTCAAGCAATTAGATTATGTAAATATATTATACTCTAAGGAGTATGCACCTCCTTGTTTTTATAATAAAAGAGCGTAGATTTATTTTTAAGACAATTGATCTTAGATTGGAATAAATCTATGTCAGACTAAACCTTAGTTATCTTTTAACTTCATCCATTAATGTGAAACATGACATGGTACAAGAAGTAAAAGAACTGGATATTGAGTAGGTATAGAAAACACGCCACACTGCTTCAAGTATACTGGTTTGGAGCGAAACAATTTAAATAAAAGATGGAATATTTGCTACCAAGACCAACACAGATGGATTTTAATGCAACCAGCTAGCTACCACTTGGAAGAAATGGAAACTATGTTGTTGTATATGAATGCAGTGACGGGGAACAAAACAGAAGTGGAGAAGTACTCAACATTCCTGTTCATCATAGGGGATAGAAGCCGTGAAATATTCAATACCTGGACATGGGAAAAAAAGAAGATTAACGGAGAAGAAACTGATTTGGATAAAATTACTTTATCGAAGTTGTTTGAAAGATTTGAAGCCTACTGCCTACGAAGGAAAAACCTATTAGCGGAAAGGAGACGATTCTTTATGAGCAGACAAGAAGGTGATGAAACAACAGACTCCTACATAACCAACTTCAGGAATGTTGCATCATCTTGTGAGTTCTCCAACATAGCTGATGGACTCATACTCGAATAATTAATGGACGCATTTATAAGTGACAAGATCAGAGAAATCCTGCTAAAGAAAGGATCAGAAATTACATTGGAAAAGGCGATTGACATATGCAGAGCTGAAGGAACATTCATACAGGAAAAGTTCGGGACAGCTGAAAAAAACGAAATCGATGCTGTTGCAAGAGGAAATTCATACAGAACAGATAAAAATGAAAATAAAAGCAGAAATTACACTAACCAGCCGTGGAACGATAGAGAAAATAACAGAAAGAATTGCAGTTACTGTGGAAGATTATACTTGCCAAGACAATGTCCAGCATGCGGTCAAGAATGCAAGAAATCACTGGGCAAGTTGTTGCAGAACCAGAATATCTAATGAGATAGTTCAAACACAAGATGTCAAGCACGGTGGGTATATAATTGATGCAGTGCCAAAGACACAGACAATTGAAGAGATTAAACGAGAAGCAACAAAGGTCATTGAGATAGCTGGAAAGAACGTAGAAGTCAAACTTGACACAGGAGCCCCGAAGTCAATGCGATGCCAAAACGAATTTTTAAACAGCTGAACATGAGTGGAAACCTAAACATAACAAATACAAAACTACATGGGTATGGTGGTCACAACATTCCAGTGATTAGTTCAATAAAAAGACACTGCAGCTATAAAGACCGATCACAGAAAAGAAAATTCTTTGTAGTAGACACACAAAGCAAAACAGCCATTGGTCTAGAAACATGTCAAGAATTAATGATAGTAAAGATAATGGATCAAATTGAGACAACGAAGAAAGAAACCAGCAAGCTAACAAAAGAAAATGTAATTGAGATGAAGATAAAACAAAGAAGAAGGGAGATGAACTCAAGAATTAACATATTGCAATTGTAACCTGAAGTATTTACTGGGTTAGGAAAGATTCACCCAGAGCATCACATCACTAACAATGAAAACTCTACACCAGTTATACATCTACCAAGAAAGATACCGGTCTCTCTAAGACCAAGGTTGAAAAAAGAACTTGAGGAAATGGAAAGAAGCGGAGTAATAAAGGTAGTTGAAGAACCGACAGAATGGGTTAATTCATTGGTGATTGTAGAAAAACCAAATGGTTCAACGAGACTTTGCATCGACCCACGAAACCTGAATAAAGCAATTAAACGAGAACACTTTCAACTTCCAGTTTTTGAAGAAATCTCAACCAGACTGGCAGTTGCTGCAACATTTGATGCAAATTGGATGCGAGCAAGGGGTATTGGCAGATTCCTTTGGATGAAGAGAGCTCCAAATTAAGGACAGTCAACACTCCATTTGGAAGATATAGATTTCTGCGTCTACCATATGGCATACATTCAGCACAAGAGGTATTCCACAAAAGATTAGAAACAGACATTGATGACTTCGTAATTTGTGGATGTAATAACAAAGATTATGACAGGAGCTTAATAACCTGCTTAGAAAAGGTCAGAAAAATAGGAATGACAATGAATTTGGACAAGTGTGTTTTTCGAGCAGAAGAAATATCATACATTGGGCACGAGGTATCAAAGAAAGGGGTATATGCAGGCAAAGACAAGATCAAAGCAATCAGAGACATGCCGATGCCAGAGGACAAGAAAGGAGTTCAAAGAATATTGGGAATGATAAATTATGTTGGTAAATTTATACCAAATCTATCACAGATTACAAGTCCTTTACGACAACTACTCAAGAAAAATGTTCTTTGGCACTGGGAGAGTCATCATTAAAATCAATCAATAAAGTTAAAGAGCTACTCGCTTCAAACAAATGTCTGGAATTCTTCGATGTTAAAAAACCAATAACAATACAAGCAATTGCTAGCAAAAGTGGATTAGGAGCGGCACTCCATCAAAATGGAAAAGCGGTAGCCTATTCATCCAGAACACTAACAGAAGCACAGAAGCACAGAAGAACTACGCTCTCATAGAGAAAAAATTTTTAGCGGTGCTGTTTGGCTGTGAGCGTTTTCACAAATACGTTTTCGGAACAAAGAACATAACCCATTAGAGAGTATAATGAAGAAACCGATTGATAATGCGCTTGCTAGGCTACAAAGGATGTTACTTAGACTGCAGCGGTACGATTTAAATCTAGAACATAAACCCGGAAAAGAAATGGTTATCGCCGACACTCTTTCAAGAGCTCATCTAAAAGAGACTGACTCTGAGATAACTGAAGTTAAACTAAATGCACAAATTCATCTTATTGAAAATAATGGGACAGTTGCAGAGAACAAAATAGAAGTAATAAAGAGATTTACATCTGAAGGTGAAACATTAAAAAAAATTAAAAGAGCTTATCATCAAAGGATGGAAAAATAACCAGACACCTGGTGAGAAATACTGGCAGTATAGAGATGAGCTAACAGTACAGAAATGCATAATCTACAAAGGAGAAGGAAGAAAGAATAGTGTTACCAAATCAGATGAGAAGAAATGCACTGAAGAAACTACATATGATGCACATGGGTATTGGAAAAACAAAAACCTAGAAAAGCTGTTTTCTGGCCAGGTATAAACAAAGAAATAGAAGATATTGTGACAAGTTGCAACATATGCCAAGCTAATCAGAGAAAACAGACTAAAGAACCAATGATAATGAGTGAAACTCCAACTTACCCATTTCAGATAGTTGCAACAAATTTATTACATTGGAACGAACAAGATTTTATACTGATTGTTGACTATTACAGTAAATACTGGGAAATCGAAAGACTTTGCACAACTTCGACAGCAAAAAAATTATTGACAAAAGCAAAGCAGTCAAGCACTGATCAATATTTAATCATGTTAGAAACAAGAAATTTTAAAGGTATAGCAATACCATTTCAACTCGTATATGGAAGAACAGTGCGATCAATAATACCAAAACATACAGCAAAGTTAAAGTGCAAAGAAATGAATTCAGGAAGGATTCTTGAAAAGATGAAACTAACAAAACAGCAACAAAAATCTACTACGATCAACATGCCAAGAAATTAAGAGAACTGTAAATAGGAGAAGATATACGGTATTTGGACAACAAGAAATGGAAACCTGCTACAGTTGAGAAGAAATGCAAGGAACCAAGAAATTAAATAATCAGGAACGAAGAAGGGTCTCAGTATAGAAGAACCAGAAGTCAATTGAAGACACAAAAGAGAAAAAGTTGCGACGAAAACTTTGTTGAGATATCTGATGAAGAGGAAAATAATAAAGACAACATCGAAAAAGACGCCACTGTCCAAAATGATCGCCTGCAGAATAACCAGAAACAAAGACACGTGTCTGACAGGAACAGTGCAAAACTCGAAACAGGATCTGGGCGCATATCTAGAAGACGAAAATATCTGCAATAATATGATACAGCAAGTAATTAGAAGAAGGAAGATGTAATGATTATATTGAAACATGAACTTTGGACACCTCATTAAATTCAAGCAATTAATTAAAAAATTAATTAACTCATAAAATTGCTTTAAATTATAACTTAATTCCCTCATACACATGTCATAATTAGTTGGATAATAATTTGTAATTATAGCAATATATGATCCTCAAAGGAGTATGCACATCCTTATGTTTTTATATAAAAGAGCTTAGATTTATTTGTAGGACAGTTGATGTTAGATTGGAATAAACCTATGTCAGACTAAACCTTAGTTATCTTTTAACTTAATCCATTAATGTGAAACATGACAAATTCAGTCATCGGCGCAACGGTGATGAAATGTCTTATAGTAATAAGAAATTTATCATGCATAACAATTTCAAAATCCGGATCCAGTCTACGTGAAACCATCCAATAAATGCAAAAACAATGCTCATGAAATCAATTTTTAGCCAGAGTTTACATAAAAGGATTAATTACAAAGCCTGTAAAGGATTTATTTTAAAATCTACAGGTTCCCTTTCAAAGTTTAGCAATATACTTCATGTTCTGATTTTAGATTGATTATTCTTATTACACGTAAAATAAAAACAAAATAAAAACGACAAAACGCTTTTCCAGTTATTATTTGATATAAATATAAGGCTGAATCAAAGACAAATAAGCATTAAGGATATCTAAAAACCTTTAAGAATGTGGCTTACACAGAAAAATAGACTCTCAATATGATGCCGCAATGCGAGTAAGTAATGTAACATGTAAAAATTGGGCAGGTGAATCTGCTCTGCGTTGTCCCCCAAGATTTCTATGATTAATTTTAATTTACTGTTCCATTGGCTTCTGTTATCATTTTAAAGGACCATAATCTAACGAATATTCATTTTGTGATGGCTGGATTATAAAAAAGGCCTCATGCAGCGAATTTTTAAAACAATATCTTTAATTTTTATTTCATCGAACATGACTTATTTCATCGAGCATGACTTATTTCTGCGATAGATTGGAAAGATAGAAATTTTAAGACCTTAAGATTAAGCGAAATAATTCAAATTGAAAAATGGTTGATATGGTGATATGGTAATGCTAATTTTTTAGAATATGACCCGATTTTGATTTTGCAGTGGCGAATTATTTATATGTTAAAATTATAAGGAACCTAAGGAAGTTACCGATATAGATACATTATCCGAATCGGATAATATGCATATAAACGATCTTGTGAAAGCATAAACTATCTTGTGAAAAACGTTTATAACTCTTCAAAGTGAGAAGGTAAATCATATTTTTAGGAAGCTGCATAATATAAGTTCTTTTTTCTTTTTCAATATGGAACCAATCACTGGCCCAAGTAAAAAAAGTTTCATAAATCAAAACATGGCAAGCTTGTTGGCAAGCCAAAGTTAAGGTGGTCGCACAGTGAATGTTTCATCAAAACTCAAATTTCAAATATATATATATATTCATCTCTTTATGGTATGGAGAAAACGATTAACTTTTCTGAAATATTTGCCAAAATTGAAACATATAGTTTTAAAGTACAAGGCTATACAAACACTTTCGAATAAAAAATTTTCTTTGTAACAGGCTTTAACGACTGTTTTTCCCCTTTTTCTACCACAAAAAAACATTTCTTTGTTATCCTGTTAAGAAAGATTTGATGTGTGTCTAGAGCTTTAGCCAACATGTTTTTATGTCAAATATGTAAAAGTTTATGAAAACTTGTTGTCATGAAGTTAGAAAATAAGTGGTAGTTTTTGGTGGGTGAAAATTGCACTGTGATATAGAGTAGGTAGTATTTTATTTAATTTATTATTGTTGATAACTGATACTGTCTGTCCTGTTTTATGCCATATTTATTTTTTAGTGAAACTATAATAACTTCACAAAATGAAACCAAAATCAAAACAAGAGGCACTTTGTTGCAGATTTCACTGTTTCTTATTTTTATCAGTGATTTTCTCAGAACGCGATTTTAAACTTTTGAAATAATAAAGTTATCATCTTGAAAATTTCACCAATTGTTCATCACCTTAAGATCCACTAGCTGAACCAGTTTTTAGAAAGATCTCATTTTTTTTGGGAGGATTTTGAAATTTTATTTTTTGGACAAAATCCAACCTAAATTTAAAATATTGAAGTTTTGAGAACCCCACCACATTCAACCTTCATTTTGGTACTTTCTCTGTGGTGAAAGACCCAAAAATTTGATACTGGATAATTTATTTATTTATTTAATTTTAATTATTTTCATTACTTTCATAATTAACATCATTCTGTGAAAAAACCAAAACTGTTCTCAAAGAAATGAGGAATTTAGCTTTTTACTGCACATATTTTGATGTCATAGAAATTTATTGTATTTTGAGCTGAAAGTTGAGGCGAAATTCGTGCCGAATTTTGAGGCGAAATTCGTGCCTATTTTTTCATATTTTGTCTCGCCTCCCCATTCCATTATAAATAATATTTAAACAATAGAGAATAATTCAATCGAGACAATATTGTCTTGCCTCCCCACTTCTGTCTTAATAATATTTCAAGAGTAAAGAATAATTCAATGGAGACAATAGTTACAAAATTAAAACCAAATAAAAATTTATTTCAATAAACAGAGAATTTCATTTAAACGTTATCAAAAGAATCATTAACATTCCATTCGAAAGCTCTTAAACATCCATTGTTCATATATTTAATTTCTTTTCTTTAAACATAGCGAACAAGTAAGTTAAAAACGTTACATTATTTTAAATTGAAATATATTTTAAATTATATTACATTCCAATGCAAATTATTATAAAAAACACTCACTACAAGTTGGCATGTATCTCTTATCAGCCACCGAATGATGGCATCCAAAGATAAAACATGCTTTTTTAGTCATTGACTGTCATATTAACCAATTATAAAGCATGCGTTTTTTAATCAATGAATAATATATAAGCCACCTCATCTAAACTTGACTTTGTTTAATTACCGGTCTTTATTTCTCTTTTCTTTTATACACAAAAAACAAAGTTCTGGTTATTTTTTATTAAATCAATCCAAAACGGTTGGTTTTTTTATAGATATAGAAAATACGGATTTTTTCTGTTGTTGACAAGTTTCTGATGTCTGTGAAAATCGTTTCTTTTAGTATTTTAGATACTGAGGAATTATTAACGAGAAGTTAACAAGGAACTTTTTAAACAATTAATAAGGAATCACAACTTTTAGAGGTCTAAAGATTTTTATAAATTTTATACATGTAGCCTTTATTTGGCGGCTAAGTTTATATTATCTGATTCTAACTTTATACTTTAAAACTTTATACACACACTGTTTAAATGCGTTTCGTGCTGAAGGAGCGCGTTATTTTTAGGGGATATACACTACTGGTTGAATTAGCTTCTACTTGTCGCTCAACATAAAACGAAAAATGTTGTTCAAGAATTGCAATTGATCATGATCATTTGATTTTTTGATATTTTGTTGCTTCAAAACTAGAAATTTTGATAACTAATGGTTCACTGAAATTCATGCAGAACTCTAAATGATTGATTGTTGTTATCTTTGATAACGAAGATAAATGAATTGCTTAGATAATAATAATAAGACCTGATAAGACCTGATAATTACATTCCAAATCAACAAATTTTGTATGGCAAATATCGTTTTCGAAATAGCCTAAAATTTTCACATCATGGACTTTTATCCTATTTTCAACGAAACAATGTTTTTCTATTAGATTCTCGAAGAGAAAATTTAATCATTATGCACGCTACAAAATTATTACTCATTAAAGACGAAGAAGCTTGAATGAAAAAGAAGAGTGATATTTTGATGTTACAATGAGCGTCTACTATTGAAGTATGCAGCTCGATAGGAATATATTTATCTGTTTTTTTTTCCCAGAAGTGTAATATAAACCATATAAGGTTGTACTAAGATGGCGATTTAGCACTGTATAAGAAAATAAGAGTAGGAAACAAATTGGAGGAATAAGAAGAGGTTTTCAAAATATTATTTTTAAATGATTATGCTTGGACAATAATATTTCTAGGCAATCTAAAAATCCTCGATTATTTGCACTGTATGCATTGACACTGTACACATTGACACCTCCACATACCACCCGTATAATAAATTCAAGGAGATATTAATTTACATTCATATTGAATCAAAACACCCTTTTGTGATTGCAAAAATAAATACACTTGACAATAGAAACGATGTTGACAGTTATTATATAATGAAGAAATTCTCAATCAACTCGTCCCCAATTCCAAGAAACTTCAAAAAAAACCATGTTATATCAGAAATGAAAATAGTGATGTAAAATTACCAATACTTAACAGAGTAGGAAAAAATAAATGGAAAAAAAATATGGCATAGCTCACTTTCGCTGGGTTCTTTGTAAAACTTTCCAGTAAACAGTTTCCAAAAATCACAGCGACATTCTGTCGTATGATAACGAAATTTACACGTGAGGATTATTTATATATATATATATATACCAAACATGTGAAAGCTTAAATATCAAATCTTCTTACTGATAGAGTAAGTATCTTACTGATAGAGTTCTTACTTATGATTTGGTTTAATTTTGTTGGTGAAATTTATAATTTATTTTCAGTTAGTGGTTATGGCATATTAATAATTATACCTAATAATTAAGGGAAAAAGTAAATAGTGCCTGGCTTAACAGCAGACTATTTTTAATTTATTTTTGACTAAATGTTCTGCTGGGAAATATCCAATAAAAAAATTTTTTTATTTTCTATTGTTGAATGATAAATGAGAAACTCTCGCAATTTGTGATTTTTGGTCAACAAGTTTAAATATTATGTAAATATCTCAACTGAAAGGCTCAATAATGAGGTCCTGATTGCGACCTGTACTAAATTCCAACTTATTATCATTGATGACAAAAGCACTTGTCTTTCCATGTCTTTCAACTACATGCCACAAAAACTAGCTATATACTTTAAAAGTAGATACTTTCCCGGGAAGATAATTTCACGTTTTTCACGGTTTTCGACATTTTTAAGAAAGTTTATGCCTTTGAAAATTCCCTTTGACTGGGAATACTTATGGAGCTTTAACAGAAGAGAAGATTTTTCATTGAAGTACAACATAATAGATTTATATTCTCATCGATTACAATCTTTGTGTCTTTTTCTTCTTTCCCGTGTTTCCTGCTCTAAATATTTCCCTGATATCATGGTTTTCTTTTCAATTTGTTGTAAGCGGCCGTCTTAGTTCTTTCTTGGATACCGGCGTGTTAACCATTGGAGATAATATCACAACAAAATTGAATATATTTCCAGCCACTCTATCTTCAGCAGGCTCAATGTAGATAGAGGTCGTTAACTAGCTCTAAATAAAGTGCTGTTGACGTTGATTGAAGCATAGCTGCTCGTGAGCTAATCACCACTTCACATTCGATTCCTAGCCCACCTTAGACTATAGGTGGATGACGATAATGCCTTGAAGACAACTTGCAGTACATAGAAACTCCACGATCTAAGAAATATTTTTTTAACCTTGAGGGTTATTTTGGTATATGTCCGATCATTTCTCCGTTTTCGTTCACAATCTTAATAGCAATTGAATTAACACTTGCCAATTCATTACACGGAGAGTTTCTCCATATGCAGCTTATTTATGGTGGGAAAACGACTCAAAGTTTTCCGAGATATGCGTTTCCAAGTGATTTTTCTCTCAGCCTAAATCCAAAGCATTTTTCCAACACTGAAGAATTTTTCAAGTCCTTGAAGAAACTTAGCATACAGTACGTGAAGAAACAAAGAAAGCTCCTAAAAAGCTCTGTCGATCAAAAAGCTCTAGCAACCATGGATGTCTTTGATGATCAGATGACACCAGCTTTCGTGAAGCCTTTAACGAAGCAGACGTATGTATCGTCAAAGTGCCTGCTAACATGACAAAATTCTACCAACCACTTGATCTCACGGTCAATGGCCAAACGATTCTTAAAACGCAATTTTAATGAATGGTATTCGGAACAAGTAAATTCTTAACTAGAAGATGGTAATAGTATTGACGATGTTCAAGTTGGATTACAGTTATACAAACTTAAACCTGTTCACGCTAATTGGCTCATGGAATTCTACAATCACATGACCACTTCAAAAAGGAAAGAAATAATTCATTGTGGATGGAAAGCTGCTGGTATTTTGATGCAATACATCTTGGTTCGGAAAAAATGCCGCCAATTAACACTTTTCATGATATGGATCCAATACTTGGGGATGTTATTGAACAGCCAGATGATTGTCAACTTTTGGAAATTTGCGATGCCACGCAGAGTGAGTTTGAACTGTTGTATGGCAGCAGGATTCAACATGAAAACCTGAAAACTAACTAAATTTGTTTATATGATATGAATTTTAGAAAATACTTATTTAAAAAGTTCCTATGATCTTGCCTTTCGCGAAAGCTTTTTCCTAACTTAATTGACATTTTTTAATACGCGAAAGTATTACGCGAAAACCACCATAAGTGATCAAAAAATTCGCTTTTTTTTTTCAACCTGCGAAAATTTCTTCCTGCGAAAATTTCTACTCTTAAAGTAATCAACGTTGAAATTCATTACATAGAGCAGTCATTAACCTTAAATATAACATGTTAAACCAACCCAGGAATCAACAAAAATATTAAATTCTCAAACTTAAGTTAATTTAAATTATGTGCTTCATTGGCTTATTCAAATCTGGTAACGTTATTTCTACTAATACAACTAGTGCGTTTTTTTTGTTTGAAAAAAAAAATTCTGTTGAAGCAATTTAATAATTATATTGTTAGTTTTTAGCTCAGCAATGTTAACAAAAAACTTAGATATTGTTATTTTGATATTACGATATATAAAACAATAGAATATCATTAAAATTATGTGAATAAGCCAACATAAAAGGCTGATAAAAAGAAATTCTGAACAGCAAAACTTTAAAACTTAAAATTTATTAATAAAACTATATATGGTTAGTTATGTATATCTTAGATATTGAAACCGTAAAACTTCGAAAATGTCCATGCACAATCCCTCCCTCAAAGGAGTATCCTCACATACGTATATATATAATAAATGTCAAATATCTTTTGTGCGATAAGTTAACCCCATCAACAACAACTGTTTGAGGTTTAAATCTTTATTTATTATTTTATAATTTTTATTCGAAGTTTTCTGGTAAAATACTTTTCTTGCTGGAAAAATTTACTGTTGTAGTTCCAGTAGTCTTTTCTGTAGCAGACTCGGGAACTCGATGAGCAGTTTCATACAACTCATGGTTTATTAAGGTGATATTTTTAGGCTGATATTTCAATTCAGAATTCATATTCTTGCGCTTTTGTGTGGTAGAAAATCTAATCACAGATAATCTTATAATTATATTCTTCGCTCTATGAGTGGACAATCTCCTACAGTTTGATAAACCACGAAGATTTGCTAAAGCTAATTACTCGTTAGTAAATGGAAAGTGATTTTGAGAATCTTGTAAAGTTTAATAAATTAGTTCAGTATTGAAAGTTATATTCAGTAAAGTTGAGCACGTTACTGTCAAAAAAAACAGAACAGTAATAGAATTTTCAAAAAAATTGTAACGCGTTTATATTATATTATAGAAACTTTTCGTTCAAAAACTTTTCGTTCAAAAACAAGCTCAATTTATAATAATCATTAATAAAATAAAATTTTTCATAAATTTCTCTTAAGAGACAAAGTGAAAACAAAAAAGCGAGCTTAGCTTTGCAGCTGGAACTCATTTGGCAGTAACGCGAAAAATTCTTTATAGTAAGGAACTTTTTTATTTCTAACTCCGTAAAAAATTCGTGCTTAAATTCATGCCTAAATTCGTGCCTATTTTTTCATATTTTGTTTCACCTTCCCATTTCTTTATTAATGATATTCCAGCAGTATAGAGATAATT